>BQNB010072730.1:17656-27877 GCA_026074375.1 Tanacetum coccineum
TCAAGTAACTTGACTGCCTACACTGATTTACTCAACTTCAAATATTAAGCAAGGTTGCAAAAAGCGCTAGGCGCTAGTCGTGCGGTCGACCACCGCCTAGCTAGTAATCGGTCGAGGCGGCGCCTAGGCGGGGCCTAGGCGGATTGAACTTTTCTATGTAAATTTTTTAAAATTATATGTATATTTGAATTTTTTTAGCACAAATAGGTAAGTAGGTCTACAAAAGATTGGATATTGGGCTTTAAATGTAAATTAAGGCTTTAAATTAGTTAAATTAAGGTTTTTTCCAAGTAAAATCTCACATTTCTATTTCTTTTCTTCTCATCTACAATAATTACATCACAAATTTTATTCTTAAACACCATTTAAAAACAATATCTGACCAATTGAATGAAAAAACCTAATTTAAAATTTAAAAAATCGAGTTGACCACCGTTGACCGGCGTTGACCACCGTTGACCACCGTGTTGACCGTTGTTGACCGCTTTTTTGGCCGCCTAGAATAAATCGAGGCGGTTTGTGGCCGCCTAGCGCCTAGGCGCTGCCTAGACCGCTTTTTACAACACTGATATTAAGTGCAGCATGCAAATGAATGTTCTAGCAATTTTATTACAGGTAGATGTGAAAGGTGCAAGCATACGAATAAAAGAGGTTATTCCATTAGTAATGTTACTTGAACCTTTGTAGATTTGGTCATCTTCCGACACAAAGTTGGCACGAGATATGCAAATTCTAACCAATCACACATAAAATTCATGACACAAAATATCATAATGTAATCCTGGCCATACACAAAGTGGGTGGGCTAAAGTGTTAAACCGTGTGTAACACTCCCAAATAGGGTCGCAACGGAATATGGGTCTGAGAGTGTTACTTCATAGATGAATAACACAAGATAGGAGAGAACGACCTCAAAATGAGTCGTTTGAAAATGATACATTGGATTTAGTATATTGTTTGTTACAAAAGCCCGAAGCTTAACTTGTTCATCCTTGTAAATGTGAAAGATTTTGATACATAATAGATACTCCAAAATGTAATGCACTTAAATCTCTATTGTAAATTGACTCCCAAAATAATGACCCAATGTATCTTTGTTCTTGTACCTTATTAACCTGAAAAAACATGCTTTAAAACGTTAACATAAAGTTGGTGAATTCACATGTTTAAGTAAAGTATAAAGTAGGACCACAATATTTTCAAGTGTATGACAAAGTAACGAATACAATATCAAAAAATAATTACGCATGCGCTAAGCTCATGACACTGAAGCTACAACATGTATGTGTATGTAAATTAATGTAAATAATGTGCCCTTGTAGATGTTCAACCCGCAACATCCAAATTGTTCGAACAACGACGTCTAGACACGACCTAATCCAGTTAATGTCTGATTCAAAAACGTGTTTTCAATGTATGATTAATGTTGATGCATAGAAGTCAAAATGTGTGTTGTGCGGTCACTTTTAATGTTATTGGTCATGTGATGGTTGGTGACTTAGACTCGATGAAAATATATCAAAGTATGTGTGTTAGTTAGTATACACTTATACTATTTTATAGAAAGTAGACAAGTAAAAATATCAAGACTTCGATAATAGTTATTAATAAATATGTTCCGGTAATCTAGCCGGTAATCTCAAGTTACCTAGTTTAATTGTATTAGTTATGAAAAATGACACGCTTTAGTTACGTTAAGTCATTAATAATAGTTTTATAATTTTATAAAATTAAGATATATTTTTCGTCTTCTAGTCGGTTTATTAAAATAATAATATTTTATTATTTCGTCTTTTATTGGATTTCTAAGAAATTATGTTTTTAAGTAAAATATTCAAAGTATAATGTTTTTATGAAATTTCGACATGACCCGTTTGTTTATAAGACGTTTCCAAAGTTTTAAACCTCATTTTCCAAACATTTTTCCTTAAATAAATCAATTCCGATAAAACTATCAAAAATCTACGTTTCGCGTTGTTTATCATGACGCATTTCCTTCAAATGACTATTTGACTTTCCTAATATATATATACAAGTATAAATCGTTACCAAGAGTCCACTTATATCTTTTAAAATGTCTAGTTTTAGCTTATTGGGCCTTGAGGCCCAATAGTAGTCCAAAATATTGTTATTAGTTTTTAAAACCCGTTTTAGGCCCATTATCAAGCCCATTAAGAAAATAAGTCCAACGAATAATCCACAAAAGAAGTCAAGGCTCACAGACCAAGACTAAGCCATGGCTTGGGCCTAGCTTATTGGGTTGTGGCCTTTTAAGCCCTTAATAAGCTATTTTTAGTTTATTATTAAGCTACACGAGCTCTTTAATATCAAAATAAGCTATGACCAAAAGCCATGAAAATAAGTTGGACCATAATAAGGTCCACAATAAGCTGTAGCTTATTGGGCCTTATTGGGTCGTGGGTCAGATAAGCCCAAAACCTAAATATTTACTTTATAAAATAAGCCAATAAGCTATAAGTTATTCTAGTTCTTAAAATAAGCTATCATAATAAGCTATAAAAATATTTAAGAAATTGATGACTTACAAAGTGGGTTTTGAAAAATGAGATCGACACAAAACCGACAACCCAAATGTTGTTTTTGTATACCCACGCCTATTAGAAACCAACCTGGATGAACCTAGACCTCCATGTTCTTGATCAAAATTTGAAAATGAAATGTTTGTGTGGTGTTGGGGTTTCAAAAGTACACCCTTGGTTTTCCATTTTCATGCAGTGAGCAATAAGCTCCCAAAATAAGCTATTCAAGCTTTTAAATAAGCTAGATAAGTAATATGTTATATAGTATATAAATGTTATTCAACCATCACGTCCAAAATAATAAAATGGTCTTTCTTGTGTCCCTTACCCCTAGTTTGAACCCAACGAACACCCCTTTATATTTATTTACAATTTTAAGTTTTCGATTTTAGAAAATAAGCCCTACAACCAACATCTATTCATCATAAATCATTCGAAAATACAAAAATATTTGAGAAATAGATGACTTACAAAGAGGGTTTTGAAAATGAGACTAAGCACTAAACCGACAACCCAAACATTGTTTTAATGAACCCACGCCTATTGGAATCAATCCGGAAACACTCAAACTCTCATGTTTTTTATCAAAGTTAGAAAGATTATGTGTTTGTGTTAGCCTTAAAATATGCCAGCTAATACAGAATTACACTAGTTTACTTATAGTCGGATACACAAGGACTAGAAATGTCAAGTTAGGATAGTAGTGTGTATCAAGGGCTATAAATACCCCCTACATACTTTTATGGAGGGGTGAGGATTCATTTGTAATATTTCACATAAGGTGTGTGTGTTTTCTCTCTTCTATTACACACACATCTTTCCTTTCCTCTCATCTAATCTAATATGGCTTACTTTCTCTTTAATCCTCCTCGATTGCTGGATTGTGTTTTTGGCTAAAATCTTTATGGGTAAAAGTTGGTATCAGAGCCAAGGTGGAATTCGTGTTAGTGGTTTGCTTATTTTTATGGTGTTCGTGGTCTTAAGCTTGTTTTAAAGCTTATTTAGCTCACAGCTTACTTTGGGGATTGGCTTATTTGATAAAAAGCTTCAAGCTTTTCATTTCTACTAGTTTCTTGCTTCGTTTTTACTAGAATTCATGGCTTATTTTCTTTGGAAACTAGCTTATTTGAAGCTTATAAGATCGTGCGTATTGTTTTATTTTTCTTGGTTTTATGCTTTTGTGATTTGATAAAGCTTGACTTTCATGTTTATCTCCCTTCTAGCTTCTATATATTAAGTTTTCATGGCTTATTTGTGTGGCTAGGAAGCTTATTAGGGTTGATTTAGCTTATTCGATTATTTCAAAGCATGCTTTTATGTGCTTAGTTCTTGGCAGTGGTTTATAGAGGATTAGGACAAGAATTGTACTAGTTTTTTTTTGGTAGTCGAAAGTTTGCATAAGAACAAAGACTGGTACTGGTAGCAGTTTGTACGTGGTCCCTAGACGTACTGGCAGTGGTTTGGCAAGCTTCAGCAGTGATTTGTTAATTGTTAAACGGCGGTTTACTAACTTTCGTTTGGTAGCGGTTTGATCAATCCAGTGACACAACGGTTTGATTACAGGTTCGCAACGGTTTACTCTTTTCATGGTCAATCTAAACGAAACTCTGCCAAATTGAAAAGTCAAGAGCGGTTTGGTACATGTCTTGGCATCAGTTTAGTGACTTTATAAGAAATAGCGGTTTGTTGGTAATCGTGTCAGTTTGCTTAATTTTTAGGTCTGCCAGCGGTTTACCTTACTCATAGCGGTTTAGTCACATCTGGCAGCGGTTTGCCATAGTTTGTCAGCGGTTTGATTGATTTCAATCCAGCGGTTTATGCTTAATGTCAGCAGTTTGGCAGGGTTAAGGACTTAGGAATTCCTTTGGACTTAATTTCGACCCAAACTTGTACGTTTTATTCATCTAAAAGCCGACCAAAACTACAATATTTAATTTAAGAATAACAAAACATCATAGCAAACATAACACTTAATCCTAAAATGATCATTAAAGATTCACTAAAACGTCAAAACATCATAACAAACATAAGGTGTGGGTGTTTTCTCTCTTCTATCACACACACATCTTTCCTTTTTTCTCATCTAATATAATATGGCTTACTTTCTCTTTAATCCTCCCTGAACTTTGGATTGTGTTTTAGGCTAGAATCTTTATGGGTAACTATTGTGGTTGTGTTTGTGTGGTCCAAAACCAAGCAAGAGAGAAAGAAATGAAATATAAACTATTTGATGTGTGTGGAAAATGAATGAGAAGTGTGTGTATTTAAAAATATATAAGGCAAAAGGTTCGTACATGTATGGAACATGGTTCCTAAAATCTTGCCTTGTTGTCCCCTAAGGGGTTCGAAATCCGGTTGGCATCCTAGGGGGATCCTAGGTGCCTTTCGTCACTTGTCGGGTTCACTAACGCTCTAAATTCATGATTTAGAATGTGACCTGAAGTTTTCTAGTATTTTAATTTGATTCAAAAATACTTTTACATGAAGTTAGAATATTCACACGATATGTTTTTTAGTTAAAATGCTTTAAATTAAGTATTGCCATTTACGGACGTGCCGGAACATGTTGTTTGCCATTCTAAGCTAGTTGCGAGAAAACTTTCTAGAAATTAATCTGATAGGAATAAAATCATTTATAATGAGATAATTAAAAAGAATAATAACACTACGATCAAATAGATAGTAAACTGATTACCATTAATCATGAAAATTGATCTGACAGAAATAGAAAATGATAAAAGTCAAAGGACTAAAATAGGACATTATGAACTAGGAAATCCGCAAGGGTTACAACGAAAATATCATCTCTTCTACAGAGTAATACATAAGGTAATAACACATCATGCAGTCTACTCACGAATCAAGATCCTCAGCGTGATAAGAATGACGGTTGACAAACAGTTTGGTTATGGGTTTTTGAAAGAGATTGTGGTCAGACAAGCAGATCAGAAGGAGTATACATTCAATGAAGCAGACTTTCCAAACTGCATTTGAACGACATTGAAGACATGTATCTCCTAAAATATCAAATTAAACTTCACCACCTGACAAGCGATGAACAATTTGATATGGTAAATGCTCTACACCTTTTTATTCGAAGAACCATTCTTAAAAGGAAAGTAGAAGATGTACAACTTGTTGTGGAAAGTTATCAGACGAAGCCGAATCTCACAAGACCACAAACCAAATGTGTTAGTCTCGAATTTAAAGAACCGTATACCATAGTGTATGAACCAGAGGTGTGATATACCAAAAAAAGAGCAACCGAAAGATTCTGATCAGGGCTGACGAGCTGCAAAAGTTTAGTGATGAAACGCTCAAGTTGGTTCGTGATAATTTAGATTTAATGTTGCATAACTTTGTATTGGGCTACAATAATCAAGGCATGTCGAATCGAGCTTGGAGTGTCAAAGATCAGAAAAGGACAGATTCAATGTTGAAAAAGATCGACAAGACCTTGCTGAAAAGACGGATCATGTGGAGCCTTGAAAGCTTTATGGGTGGCAGACGGGTTAAGACTGACTACATACTGCTGATGCGGATAGAATGACTTTATTACTCTCGGTTTTAACATTTCAAGTCATGTCTCATAAATAATCTTGTAAATATGTAGTGTAGATCAATAAACACACAGTGTTTGAGTATAATTTTTCAAAAAAATTTCAATAAATTCAAAATCTTTCACAATCATGTACTCAACACTATATAATACCCTCATTAATTGAGGGGCAGCATCAAAATGTTCCTACTAATCATGCTAAATAAGAAAAATACTTTTCTCCCTAAAAGCTTTTCGAAATATATTTTAATCAATTGATATCTAAAATATCAAGAGATTTGCTATTTTTGATAAGGGGAGAAAATGTGTTTAAAATATGTAATCATAAAATGTGATCCATTATGATTCAAGTGCGGTATCCTCCCTTTTATGTGCAAAACACTTTTGAATATCGATGCACATGTGTAGGGGGCATTTCTAAAATATGAAACTATCAAAGTACAAATGTTTTGATTTATATCACAAGTACTTTGATTGATTTTTAAATGGTTTTATGGTTTTGATCACTCTACCCGACAACCTACTAATTCATAACGGCGATGAAGTCATAAGGTGGTTAGGGTTAGGTATAAGTTTGATTATCCAACCAGAACCAGAGGGATCTTTCTAAGGACATTCCATTAGATAGAATTAGAAGTCCGTAGGAAAGATGGAGTTGAATGAAAATAAAGGAAAATATTGACTAAGGCATAAGCTAGCACTAAAACAATTACAACAAGGTGCTAGTAATGACATCTTGGTAAACATTAAAAGGGTTAAAGAATAAAAAAATGTAAGGATAAAGGGTTTAAAGAAAGAAGCCCTCTATACACTTAGGCAGAAATCGGGTCAATACATATTGCTGGTATTAAAGATAGTCATCATAGACCTAGTGACGCAATGCACAACCCTCCCTAGCCACTCAAGGTCTCTCAAAAGATTCTTGTTTCATGTCTCACGGAGATAAACATGTTATTTATCGACTTTCTCACTCTGAGTTAGTTGATATTGAAAAGGTGGCAGTCAGCTCTAACCTCCGATCACTAAAACCAAAACGTACTTATTGATTCTAGAGCCAAAAGAGGTCAATAAAAATCTCATTAGGACACAATTCCAAATACACTTGTTTTTCATAAACAAAGAAGACAAGTGATATCTAAAAGTCCTACGCATTATCCTTGATATCTTGCTAGAACATTTAAAGTGATGCTCTTTAGCATTTCACATTGACGAATTGTAACCTTTGCCCTTTCTGTGTTTTGAATATTCTAATATTTGGTCTTTGACTATTTGATGTTTGTCAGTTTTGTCAGAATATGTATCGTGTTGACGGTGATGGATTTATAGGAATTGAGGTATTTGATAGTTTAATGTGTATAATAATCTCTTTTGAGGGTATTATTATGTTATGTATGTTCTGGGTGGTTGACCCACGAATTTTTGACAAATTCTGAAAACGAGTCCCGACACGTCCGATAATGTCCAAAATGAGTTTTTTGGGAATAAAACGTAGAAGTATGTCAAGTAAATACTCTAAGTTATTGGAAAAGTATTTTTAAGTTGAATAAAAATGCTAAATAACTTCAGGAAATATTTTACAGTCATGGTTTTTGAGATTTAAGTGAACCCGATGCAAAACGAACCAACCCGAGACCCTCCTTGGATCCTATCCGGCGTCAAGACAAGTGAAGGGAACAAGAAGGCTAAACTTTAGCTATTGTGTCCCAACTTTGGTACATAGTAGTTTTGTTTCCATTCAAACATGCATAATTTATTTCTTTTTCAAAAATAAGACACACACACTTGTTTCTTTTCTCTCCATTGCTCGTCCGAATAAACACACACACACATACACACTTATAATTTTTGAAACTTGATCAAAAACATAAGAGTTTGGGTACTTCCGGGTTGATTCTAGTGCTCAGATTAGCATTTAAACAACGTTCGGGTTGTTTGGTTCGTGTCAATCTTGTTTAAAAGTGACGATTTTTGTAAGTCATTTTATTTCAAATATTTTTGTACTTTTGAATACCTTATGATGCATAGATGTTAGTTGTACAAGTTGATCGTCGTAAAAATTAAAAATGAAAAGTTTGCATAAGGTGATAAAGGTTCGGTTGGGGTTCGAACTAAGGGAAAAAGAGGATAAAGTTTTGTTAGTTTTGATATTGTGGTAGTGATGGTTAAAAAACATATATTTGCTATGTAGCTTATTTTGTATATGGCTTGTTTTGGCTTATTTTTAAGTTCGAATGGCTTATTTTGGGCTTATATGCTCACGACAAAAGAAGGAAAACACAAGAGAAGTGTTTTTGGTTAGTGTAATCCCTAGTATTTGTATTTTTGTGACTATTTATTATAGCTTTATGGTGATAACCGCAATATAGATACCGTAGTTATTAGCTTATTTTAAGCTACTGTATATAGGATTTTGGTAGCTTATGGGCTCACGCCAATGTAAGGCATCAATAAGGGACGTATTTTGTTGGGGGAGAATAGATTTGTAACAGACTTAATATTGGTAGTTTATAACAGTTTAAGTTGATAGTATAGTTAGTTAATGTTAGTATTGAGTTTATACTGGCAGTATTAGGTTTAAGTTGGCGCAGTACTGAGGTTTGATGGTGTCTAGCAGTACTAAAGTTAGTATGGTCATTATGTTAAAATCTGTTTGTAGTTATTATGTTTTATGGTAAAAGATTAGTGATCGTTATTTAGTAGAGATATATTAGATAACAGTACTAGAGTTAGTACTGGTCATAGTTAGTTCTGTTTATAGTTAAGTCTGTTTATGTAACAGAATAGTAATAGTTATCTTAGAGATATCTTAGGAGATATCTTAGGAAAGGATGAGTATTATCCTTTTACACGTTTGTAAAGCCCATTAGGGTTTTCCTTGGTGTATAAGAGGAACCCTAAGGCACAATGTTACAAGTACGTTTTGAGAAATATCAATAGAAGCATAGAGCTTAATAGTATTTTAGTATTATCGTTTCTTCTTTACTCTTGTGTTAAGATTCCGCATTAACACTTGATAATTCATAGTCAGTGTCTCTCATATAGTTGATTTGGATTTATCCAAGTTATCTATCGTCTTACAAAGGCTAGTCAGATCCTAAACCAAGGACCTACAAGTGGTATCAGAGCCTTTAGAGGGACTCTGAGAAAGAAGAATCACTAGATCACAAACAAACACTCTCCTACAATCCTTTACAAAATGTCTAACCCTGCAAATGATGATTTCTCACAACATCTCAGTGATGGTGAAGAATCAAACCATGAAGATGCATCAGAAACTGGTGCTGCACCCAAACAACCACAACAAATGATTCCCCAAACTACTGCTATCTCAAATATCAAACTCCCAATTCTGAAGAAGGAGGAGTATGATATATGGGCAATGGAGATGGAGCATTACCTTGAGTACATTGACAATGAAGTATGGAAGGTAATTCAGAATGGTAACTCCAAGAAGAGAATTTCAATTGGAAAGGATGGTGTTGTTCGAGTACTTTCACCAGTTACTGCTGCAGAGATTCAAGCTGTTGAAAAGGAGAGGAAGGCTAAGAATATTTTGCTGATGGCCATTCCTAAAGAACATATGAGAAGATTTCATGGAATGGATGATGCAAAAGAGATCTGGGAAGCCATCAGAACTAGGTTTGGTGGTAATGCAAATTCTAAGAAGATGCAGAAGGCTTTTTTCAAACAACATTTTGAGGCATTTAAAATATCCAATTCTGAAGGACTAGAAAAGGGATATAACAGGTTTCAACAGTTACTTTCTCAATTGGAAGCTCATGGTGCTGAAGTATCAACAGAAGATGCAAATCATAAGTTTCTTAGATCTTTGCCTTCAGCATGGTCCAATTTGGCAATGACAATGAGGACTAATCCAGAGATTGATTATTTATCTATTGATGATTTGTACAATAACCTTAGAGTTTTTGAGCAAGAAATTCAAGGTGCTTCAAAAGCATCTTCAAGTGCTCAAAATGTTGCTTTTGTTTCACAAAGCAAAAGTAGCACTAATAAGGTTAAGTCTGGTTTTTCTAGTGCATGCAGTTCTTGCACTCCTTCTACTTCTACACCCAATATTCCTGAAAAAGAAGTTCCTGCTGGTTTTGCTGATGAAGTAATCTA
>BQNB010072731.1:0-32339 GCA_026074375.1 Tanacetum coccineum
TAAAGGACCATTCCCATTTTGTATAACTTCCCAGATTGGATAGTCTGTATGGGCCAAATAATGTTCCATTTTCATGGCCTATATATAGTATTCTTCCTTTTTGAGAATAAGAAGTTTGATGGTTGATACAGTACGAGGAGTTTGTTGTGTTGGTGTTTGTGATGATGATGGTGGTGGTGGTGGTGGTGGTGGAATTTCATCTTGTGAACCAGAGATGATTAGTTTTGTAAGATAGAGATTTATAACTGGTTTTTGTTCTTCTTACTCAGAGTTTCTTACAGGCTCTGATACCACTTATGAGTCCCAAACTGAACAGATCTTTGCAGCCTGCTAAGGGTGATAGCCAACTTGTATAAATACAGATTGACTATATAGAAACACTGACTATGAATATTAATTGTATATGCGGAATCTACACAATAGTTTTAAGAAGAACAATGAAAAACTAAACTTTGACTTTTATTAATCTGTTAAAGTGATTACAGATTACTAACTATGAGATATGATTGTATGAGATGTATATTGAACTGATATCTCTAACTATGCCGTGAGGGTTCCTTTTATAGACCAAGGATAAACCCTAACAGGCTTACAAAACGCGTAAAAGATATACATATCTTTTCCTATAATATCTCATACATATCTCTTAAATGGTACTAACTATTTTCTACTAATGGTACTAACTATCTGATCAGTACTTATCATTTTGTACTGTCAGTACTAACTATAACTATCGGTACTAAATATTATCATTAACGGTACTAAGTCAGGAATGAATAATTCCCAACAAAAACTATCCCAAAAAATCGAGAAATCATCCATAAACACTTCCATAGTCTTTTCGATCATATCATGGAATATGGCCATCATGCACAGTTGGAAAGTACTAGGAGCATTACACAAGCCAAAAGGCATGCGACGGTACGCGAAAGTTCTATATGGGCATGTGAAAGTAGTTTTCTCTTGGTCTTGGGGATCTATCGGGATTTGAAAATACCCTTAAAACCCATCTAGAAAACAATAAAACTCATTTTCGGCTAATCTTTCTAACATTTGATCCATAAATGGTAATGGAAAATGATCTTTTCGAGTCGCTTCATTTAATTTTCTATAGTCGATACAAACTCTCCACCCGGTAACTAAACGTGTCGGAATTAATTCATTCTCTTCATTAGCAACAACGGTTATTCCACCTTTCTTTGGAACACAATGCACTAGACTAACCCATGGGCTGTCGGAGATCGGGTAAATCATTCTGGCATCAAGGAGTTTTAGGACCTCCTTTTTGATTACCTCGTGAATTTTTGGGTTAACCCGTCTTTGACTTTGAACCGTGGGTTTGTAATCATCCTCCATCAAGATTTTGTGTGTACAAAAACGAGGGTCGATACCCTTGATGTCGGTGATTTTCCATGCAATGGCCCATTTATGTGATTTAAGCACCTTTAAGAGAGCTTCTTTTTCATCATCTTTTAAACCTTTTGCAATAATCACTAGTAACTTGTCGTTTTCTTCTAAGTAAGCATATTCCAAATGAGATAGTAAATCTTTTAACTTTAATTCCGGAGGTTCTTCCATTGAGGATTTCGCCTTGATTATTTCTCCTTGCTTTAGGTCCATCGGAGGAAGTTAAAATGAGTCATTATTTAATAATTTTTCAATTAAGCAAATATCTCCCTTCGGATCGCAATCGGCATGATCAATTTCCGGTGAAATCAAATCATCCTTGAGATAAGCTTCGATCTCTTCTAAGATGAATTCAGAAGTAAGAGGCTCAAACGTCGGGGTGGGATTGCCACCCGAAGACTTATTAGAAAACCCTAGCAATTCTGGAGCATACTCCTCACAAACATCATCAATGATGTCGATTCAGTTTACCGACTTATCATTTGTTAAGGAGTATCTCGTAGTTTGATCTAAATTAAAAGTGATGGCTTCGTTATCAACCCGATGGGTTATTTCTTCTCCATAAACATCAATTAATGCACGACCGGTTCTTAAGAAGGATCTCCCAAGTATGAAAGGTACTCGAGGATCAGCTTCAAAATGTACAACAACAAAGTCGGTAGGAAAGTAGAACTTTCCTACTTTGACATAAACGTCTTCGGCGAGTCCTATAGGAGTTATGGATCGATCCGCTAACTCAAGAGTCATCCGAGTGGGTGTAAGTTCGGGTAAAGAAAGCTTTTTTCAAATAGAAAGGAGCATAAGATTTATGCTCGCGCCAAGATCGGCCAAGGCGTGACATACATCCATTCCCGGGAAATTACATGGTATAAGAAACTTGTCGGGATCTCCAAGATTTTTGTGAAGATTTTTTAGGAGCATCGCCGAACAATTCTCGTTCAACAGTATCTTAGCTAATTCAAGCAACTTTTCCTTATTTATGAGCAAATTCCTAATCGTAGGAGCAAATCTTGGCATAAAAAACAAAGAGTTCGCGAAGCTAATGTCAAAGCGTAAATCTTGAAACATTTAAAAAATCTTCTCTTTTTGATAAGAAGCTTTTTCACGAAGCTTTTGATTATCAAGTCGCGAAGGATACGGAATATTCGGCTTAGGTAAAGTCTTCGGAACATCGGGTTCCAGAATTAGAATGGGGTTAACCGGAGGTGGGATGTGAGCGGTACTTCCTTGGAAATTTGTTTACTATTTATCTGTTGTCTCCTCGGTTTCTCGTTCCACTACCTTTTTAGGAGAAGGATTTGTAGGAATCGAGGGTCCCTCGTAAGCAACACCACTTCAAGTAGTGATCGCTTTCATCTCACCCTTCGGGCTTGGTTTTGAAAGAATCCACTTAACATATTTTGAAAGTTAGTTTGAAAGACATTTTGTTGATTCATCAAGACGGCTTGTTGAGTCTTCATCGTGTTTTAAATTTTATTCTTAAAGTCTCCTTTCAACGAATTGATTTGATTTTTCATGTTTCTCATCATTTGATCATTAGTTCTCTTGTAACTTGAAAACTCATTTGAAATTAGCACATAACTTATTCGAGCACACAAAGGTAATACTAGTGATCGGTACGTTACTCCGCGTGTCGGCTTCCAGGAGTACGCATCAGGAGGAGTAGTATTTACCACGGAGGTGTGGATGTGAAGCGTACTTCTTGGAAATTAGTTTGCTCCTTATCCGTTGTCTCCTCGGTTTCTCGTTCCACTACCTTTTTAGGAGAAGGATTAGTAGGAATCGAGGGTCCCTCATAAGCAACACCACTTCGAGTAGTGATCGCTTTTATCTCACATCTCACCCTTCGGGTTTGGAATGGTATTTCACACGGAAAGCAGTAACTCTCTTCACCTAAGGTTAAGTCTTGGATTTGTGAACTAGCCACACTATTACACAACTTACAACATTAGTATCTAGTTGTGTCAAGTTTGTATGTTTGAGACACATCAACAGCTTCTCCATGTGAGGTGTGATTACACAATCTAAGTACGTGAGCACTCGTGTTATTAGTTAGGTTCTTCCTACATTGTCTATTGACAATTTCATTCTTAAAGTCGAATTAAATTATTTGTCACTGAGATATCTTGGTCTATATACTTTCTTACACAACTGATTCATTGTGAGTGAGACTCCTCTCGTTTAATTCATAGTATGTGTTCACTGTGAGAGACTTTGGCTGGTGTAGATATCATAAATCGGATATGTAGCCAATTCATAAGAGACTCTTTTGATAGATTCTTAGAGGATGGTATTGGTTTTGAGTCAAGAGTGAGAAATCGCTTGAACCATTCTACATCTAAAGACTAGAGGTCTAGTCTATGACTTTCTGTCTTGCATACAGCTGTGTACATTGGAACATTAGATCTTCACACACACAGATAATTATTTATTTACAAATCACAGGATATTGGTCTTTATACTATACTTAACATTAGATAAGTGTAGCTTTTTAGGGAGTTGTGTCGCTTATTTTACAATTGTGTTGATAGTTGAATATCACAGGGTGAGACTGTGTATTAATTGGGGGGGATTTTTTGTGTATGGGGGGTTTGGTGGTATGTGTGAGGTGGTGACAGTTTGGGGTGTGTGTGGGTTGTGGTTTTTTGGGTGTGTTTGTGGTATGGACAACTTAGGTGGTATAGGGGGTATGAGAAGAGTTCTCTATCTGCGTAGATGTGAGTTATGGATTAGTCTATGGTATTTAGTACTCGGTTAACTCTTACAGGTGCTGGTTGTTTGTAGTATAATTTTGATAGATTCTTACAAGTCTGGTGTCTTAGTTGGAGACGGGTCTAGATGAGTGTGAGTTAGCTGTTCAGTTGTTACTTGACATTTGAGACTCTCATAACATGATTTTCAGCTACATTACTAATCAGTTCTGATATATTATAATTTTTAATATTATAGATTGATACACGGGGGAGAGGAGAGGGAGATGAGATACTTCTCTCTGATTATATTGGATAGCTAGTAGTTGATTGATTCATCTATTTTTACTGACGTTGCAGTCTATGGAGTATCAGGTAGTTGTAGGTGTGTGCCGGCACACGATTGGATGCGAGATGTAGGACATGCACAAGTCTTATCAACAATGACGGTATTCTTTCTATTTAGATAACTCAACTATATTGTAGAGATGGAGTTGAATATCACACTCACATTGTCTTGGACTCTAGGAGTGGTAGAGTATTCTAGTGAGAGTGTACGGGTTGTCTCGGTATGTTCTGGGTCATGATACATGGTTATGGGGTAGCATTTATTTGAAGAAGTAGGAGTGAAGTGGTACACATGTTATTGGGAAATACAACACAATTTCACGAGAGCGGATACAATTACGAGTGTTCCGGATGAACACAGTGGGTTAGATGGAAGAGGGTATTTATGAGACGTCATGAGATATGATAGATCTATGTGGGTTATAAGGTGGTGAAGGGGGTGTATTGAGAGTTATGTGAATTTTGAGGTAAATAGATGGTTTTAATGTTATTGACAATGAACTATATCATAACAGAAAAGATTTTTTGTGTTATAACAGGTGGAAGTGACGGAGTTGTAAGCTGGTTAGAAGAGACGGAGATTAGTGTGGGTGATGGAGTAGGGAATGTGGGATGGGTGGGGGAGGAGTTGGTGGGTATTTGGGTTGATAGTTGGGGGGTTATGTGAAGAAAGAACGGAGATGATGGTATCTGCGTTTTTAGTGGGTGTGGTGTGGAGGTGGCTAGAGACTATCTGTGGTATGCTAGGGGAGTAGACACGAGATCACAAGACGCTTGGTTGGAGGAGGGCTTGGTGTCGGCTTATATGAGGAGAGGAAGAGGAGAGATCTATCATGAGGTGTCGATTTTGGGTTTTCTAAGGTGGTGTGAGGGGTGAGATCAATGGCTCGAGCTCTACTGAGATTGGAAGTGGGTTTGAATGTTTCGGGCGGAGTGTGTTTTAGTAGTAATGATTACTCTTGTCAGGTGGGGTTGGGAAAATAGTGTTAAGGTTATACGAGGACAGTGAAGGAGGCTATTGGGATTGGACAAGTCTGGAGGGGGTTGAGATTTGTGTAGAACAGAATAATGTCTCCTGAGTTAGAAACGGGTGGGGATTAGCGAACAGTGTACAGGATGACAATGTAAAGGGAGCACGTGTAGATGACGAGTGAGTTGGTGAGTGGATACACTTGAGGTCTCTAGTGGATGGCGATTCATAACGGTTGCATGTGTTGTCTCGTATGTAGCTTCAGTGATTGTGGTCTTGTTGTGCACATACACGGGGAGGACAGCACAAGTTTTTAGTTGGGAGTGAGCGTGCGTTGTGTTCATATATGGAGACACACAGTACTATGGAGTGGAAGTGTGCGAGACAGTTGTAGATGGGCACATTATCAACGTGACGGTATATGTTGGTTGTGGGTTTTTGGGTTGGGAGTGGTGAGATTTTGGTGTGGGTCTATGGTGTCCTCATTCATTATATATTAACGAAGATTACATATCTATTTATGTCTTTTCTTTCTTTATTGTTACAACTTTTTGCTGTTATCTTGTTGTAGGGAGAGACACGACACACGTGGTAAAGGATTGTTGACATTATTAGAAAGGATGGGGTGTGTTTTTAGAGGTGGCAACATTTGGCTTTTGGGTGATGATCACAGATCTCGGTGTGGGTGATCAGATTGTGTGTATAGGATTATAGTTACACAACGTTATTATTTTAGATAGGATGCACGTATCAATACAGGGATATTGTGTAGGACAGGTGGAAGGGGTTATTAAAGAAGTTTTGAGTTGGATATAACCTCGTAATTAAAAGCACGAAAAGTACATACTAGCACCTCACATAAGTGTTTGGGATTCTCTCTTTCACTCGGGTGTATAATAAATTATAACATAAGGGGGAAACAGAAAATCAACACTCATTACCTGTCATAGCATATAAATTACCATAGGCTTAGTAAAGGATCAAACCTCCACCGCTAGGCGCAAGCATTATTCATTACTATCTAAGAGGTCTTTTTAAAGGGTTGTATGGTGTAGGTGTAAGATAACATATAATGGAAACGGAAACGGATGGGATACATTTGGGTAGATTTGGGTGAAATTGGAGTGGAAGGGTTAGCTAATTATTTACATGAATACACTTTGGTTTGGTTGTTAAGCTAAGACTCGGACGAAGATATACAAACTCTATACAACTCTACATCAATCTCTTTCTTTTTCTTTTCTATTTTTTTAATAACATAATACATCATAACTTGGGGTTTATAACACGTACCCCTACACTTGAGCTTTTACATGCTCGATATTTACAATCTAACTAATGACCCGATTTGAGGTGGATCAAAACAACATGGAGATCATTTAACAAACGTATGAGGGTATTGACTTAACTTTTCTTCCCCATTCTTCCGCGAAATAAATACTACCATGAATCCCAATCGTCCCAAAATAGTATTTACAAGGTAAGTACTTAGCAACCGTGTACTCAATAATTAACTTGGTTTAAAACAATAATGTACTAAAAGTGAGTACATATAAGGTGGGCTAAGGATATTTGGGTGTAACAATTGGTTTAAGGGTGACAATGCTCTTCATTAATTGTCCGGCTTAACTAGAAAATTACGAGAACCGTAAAAAGGGATAGGCTCGGAGGGTTGTACTAGGGGTATTGATGTGTATAGTTATATACGTATAATATCAAAGTATAAAGAGATCTACTAAAAATCCTTGAAGACAAAGATTTAAAGTAAAAATCTACACAAAAAAATAATACGTAAGAAGCCGGTAAGTGATTACCGGGTCGTTTTTCTAAATGTTTATGAAATTGAGACCTCGTTTGTTATTTGGACAATGACTTGAATTGGTTTGAAGATGATTGTTTTCTAAAATCTTAATAGAGAGCAAATAAAAGCATAATTAAAGCTAACTATGAAAAACACGTTAACGAGATTAAGAAAACGTGACAAATAAGCAATTGAACTAAAATTAAACCCTAAATGCTTTTCTAAACTTTTTTTTCTAATCCTAAATGACTATTTAAAAGAAAATACTAAGGAAATTCTAAAACGAGGGTTTTTAAATCTTAAAAATAAAGAAAACAAAAACGGGAATGAAATCCCGTTCTTTAAAAAAATGAACTTTCAAAATATTAACCCTACGAAAGTAAATTTCAAACCTAAGCCTAGAATATGATAAAAGAAAATTTTATAAAAAAGAAAATTATTTTTTTGATTATTTTTCTATTTTTTATGATTTTTTAAAGTTTTTAACAAAATTAATTCACGAAAAATATAAAACTTTAAGCTAAAAATCCTAGAAAATTTCTAAAAATAGCTTATGATAAGTAGGATGTAGGAAAATTAACAAATCCTAATGAGCTAAACTAAATAAGCCGGAAAAAATCAAATAAGCACTCAAAATGCTTATTATACTTAAAACTCAAAAAGGGTTAAAAGGATTTAAAACGCACCTTAGGACGTAAAAGTCCCAAGGGCGCAGTGGTTAGTGTGGTGTGTGTTGAGTGTTATGAAAGGGTTGAGGGAGGTCGAGGTTGTGAGTTCGAGCCTTGCTCACTCACAATTTCCCTCCTTCCCCTTTTTTATTTTTGCTAAAACCTAAAAAGCAAAGTTATAAACCTTAGAAAAACTAACAACTTTAATGAAACCAATTTTTTTTAAAGTCAAAATTTAAGCTGAAAACAGCTTATTAATCAGACAGAATGTTTAACTAAACTTTTATTAAAACTAGATAAGCTAAAAACGGGTATAAGCTAAAGCTAGAACTACATAAGCTATAACTAACTTAAAACTAACCTAATGAGCTACTCTAAGCTATAAATGAACAAAAAGCACAAGCCATAAGCTGAAATTTCAATTAAGCACTTATTTAAAAACTGCATACCAAACAGGCTTTAAGGGCAATTTTAAGCTTAATTTTCTATAAGCAAAAAGATCCTTATGACATTCTAGCTTATATCATCTTAAACCTTGGCCAAAAATCTATTTGAAACAACAAACAAAAGACATTTTGAAATTCAATTAAGCAGTAAAAAAACATAATGAAAAAACTACTTATGCTATTTTTGATGTTTTTGGATTTTCTATGAAAAGTTAAAATAAGCTAATCCTGAACCTAATAAGCTACAAACAACTTAAAATTAACCTAATAAGCTAGTTAAGACAGAAACTAAACAAAAATTTATGGGAATAAGCTAAAAATTTCAAATAAGCACTTTGATTCAACTGTTAACCAAACAGTCCCTGGAGGCAACTTTAAGCTTATTTCTATATAAGCTAATGGATCCTTATGGGAATCTAGCTTATACTACTTTAAAGTTTGACTAATAAGCTACCTAAATCTATTCTTAAAAAGTATTTTGAAAATCCAAGGCTTAATCAAAAAGCTACTTGAAAACTGCTTAAATGCTCAGCATATGCTTAGTGAATTTTTGGTTTTCAAAAGACAGACTGCTGATTTGCAACTTAAAAACATATAAGTGAATAAGCTTATTTTGAAAAAACAAATTGAAACAAATGATCACTGACCTATGATCTACTAGTGTTTAAAATTTGAAAGCTTAAAACCAATTTTTACTAGCTGAAAAATGAACTTGAAAAAGGCTTTTTGCCAGTTTTAGTTGTTGATGCAGTTTGCACAAAATATGACCAAATCTCAAAACTACCAAGTGCAGGCTACAAATCTTGTTTCTAACACCTAGAAACCACTTAACCAAGAGCAAATGAAGCTATATCAACACCTATAATAGACTTTTACTAAAAATGTATTATAAACTAAATTAATGATGACAGATTTAAATTAACAACTAGCAAACTTAATAAAAACTAGATTAAGCCTAACTAAGGTCACAAATCCTACACTTATAAACTCAAATATGAGATTTAAATTGAAAACAAAGGACCAATTGGCCTCAAGCAGTTCTAACTTTAAGTTAGAACTGCTTGACCCAAACACTCCTTAATTTCACTCAAGTCCATATTTAGCTTATTAAAATAAGGATTTATGATCAAAGTCTAAATACCAGATATCAATAAGCTTCTAACAAACATATTAAGCAAATTAAACTTCTGAATAAGCAGAAATGATAAGCTACAAGATTATGCTAATATTTTTGATTTTTTTTTCACAATTTCATGACAGAATATAAGAAACTAAGATTTTAAACTAATGACTAAGCACAATGAGCATTTAACAACTACAATAAGCATAAGTAAGCTATACTAACAGAAATAAGCAAGCAAATAAGCAGAATAAGCATTTATCAGAATTTAGCTATTAAAAGTAAATTGAAAAACTGACAATAAGCCCCCACCCCGCTGGCCTTAAACAAGGCTTTCAAATGCTCCAAGAGTAGATCAACAAGCTCTAGCTTATTCTAGGATAAGCTGGTGTAGTCCTGGAAGTCCTTCCATTACTGACTTCCCTTATAATAAAACAACTGAGATGTTTAAGGGTTATTTATGTCTATTAAACTTAGTTAAGCTTTTGTGAGCTTAACTAAGTGTAAACTAACTAAAGTGGTGAATTAAGAGCTTATTAAGAGCTTTTTGAGCTTTATCAAAATATTGCTTATTAAGTAAAACAGAATCAAACACAAGTTTTAAAAGTGAACTACAATTTATTTAATGAAAAAAAAAAACCCCCCCCCGAAAATGAAGATTACAAGGCTTTTAAATGAAGATTACAAAGACTTAAATAAAATAAGCTAGAAATTACAATAACTAACATTACTACACTACTCCTATATTAACTATCTCTCTCGTGAGTGACGGAGTCTGTATTTATAGCTTAGAGAACTTCAAGTCCCTCTGCACGCGCTCCCCTTGACTTCAACTCTTGCCTTAATCCTTTCAATCATTGGAATACCAATGTTACCCTTGGATTAGATTGTTCACACACGATTGCCAGTGTGCAATCCACTTCTTTGGAGTGATGTGCTTCTTTTGCATTGATTTCAGTGTAATTTTCCATCAAAAGGTGTGTTTGTTTTGAATCCCGCGTGTCATTCTTGTGTAAGTCTTGACCAATCATAGTACTTGGTGATGATTTGCCTTTGCTGAGTCATTGCTAGGTACTAAGCATCTTTTGGCCAAGTTAATTGCATTTTATCCGAGTAATTTTGAAGATGGTAAATTGGGGAAGACGGTGAAATAGTAACAAACGAGATTTGGCGCCCTTTTCTTCTCTATAACGATTTAATTTGACTCATTTGACCTGGGGTAAAAAGGGATAGGTTGACTTAGTCTCGGGAAGTGTTTTGGGCCATAGTTTTATTTAAAAAGGGTTGGGTCGGTTAAGGGTATAAAGGGTGAAAGGTTATATGATTTTAGGAGATAACGACCATTAGTTTCTTAATAAAAGAGGACTAACGGTGTTAGTGATTTAGGGTTTTTGGTGAGATTTGATTTAACATTAAGGGTTATTTGGGTATTTTGAAGGATTTTTGTGTTTTGTGGGTTGACCATTGTTGACCACAGGTTGACTTTGTTGACTTTTGCTAGAAATTACCGGCTCTTGTACACTTTATCTGTTCCCGTGTTCGTGTTTGTCCGGTTTTGACCATTTTCTTGTAATTTTTTAATATCCGTACCTACACATCACAAATGACAAAACAAGCAATATACAAGCATAATTTGCACAACTTGTTCATTTTAGGGTCATTTTTGGTATTAAAAGGATATGTGATTTCTCACATATCAATCCGCATAATCATATAAATTATTATTCATATAATAATTCCTATTTATTCTTGCGTAATTTACAGATTATCATGGTAAATCCACCTCCTGACCATAATGAGTTCCCACTAGCTGCAGAGGCCGCACCAGACAATATGAACAGTTGGGTTGAATGGGATGAAGATGAAGAAGAGGAAGATCCAAAGGAAGATCCGGAGATGGAAGAATAAGAGGAAGGGATAGATGTAGATGTTGATGAAGAAGGGGATGGCCCAGAGTGGATGCTTCCCTATGAGGGGGCGGACCCACTTAACCCTTCACCACCTGCATCTGACTCTGAGTCTGAGATTGAATTTGAGGAGGCTGCACCTATGCCACCATCTCCTATTCCTGTTGATCCTGAGCCTAAGCCTGAGTCTGAGGCTGAGGCTTCTATCATTGGCACTGGCAGACTAGTACCCCTCACTAGACGTAGACTCATCACCAGCCCTCAGGTTTGGATAGGATCATCATCTTCTGCCGCTACTGGTTATGACCCTGAAGATCTCACCCCGAGTCACATTAAGAGTGATTTAAATGCACTTCATCGCAGGGTTCAATAGATTAAGAAGGATGACATTCGTGTAGAGAACAATAGACTAAGGATGATGTTAGATTACAGTGAGAATTGTATTACAACTACTCGTGGGGATCTTGATCATGCGACATGGCACTACCACCATTTGAGGCTTTGGTCTTTTAAGGTTCAGAAACACCTACCACCACACCTGCATAATCAAGTGGCACCATATGTTCCACCTACTGCTCCAGTGGTTCTAGTTGCTCAAGATGATCCTGAGGATCCGTATGTTGCTGCTCGTGATGCTGTCACTATTCCTGCTATAGTTGACGATGATCCAGCTTCTCATGAGGAGACTTTACCATCCGAGCCATAAGGATTCCCTCCTCGTGACTCTTAGTAGTTCAGTTTCATTAGTAGTATCTTTTATTTTGTAATCACTAAATTAAATCTTCAGTTAATAGAATTGATGCCATTGGTTGTGATGATTTGTATCATTTTGTAAAACAATGCAACTATGTATTAACTCTTTTGGTGATGAATGATGAAAATGGCTATCTTTTGATGTACTTCTTGATGTTGTTGTGATTGTTGTTAATGTTGGTTCATTTGTACATGATATGATTATGCCACTGTATGAATACTCATTAAGGCTTTCTTTGTGTTGTGATAGAATCATGCCACCAAAAGTAATGAGCCAAGCTACTATTGAGCGACTCATCACTCAGAGAGTCAATGCTGATTAAGAAGAGGAGCGAGGGAGAAAGGTAAACGCAGGGGGACAAGGAAGCAATGCTAATGGAGTTGGGGGCCAAGGTAGGGCGCCAGCTGTCTAAGAGTGTACCTTTGCTGGATTTATAAAATGTAACCCTACGGCCTTCGATGGAAATAAGGGGATTGTTGAACTATGTCGATGGTTTGAGAAAATAGAGATGGTTTTCGGGATTAGTGAATGCGTGGAAGAGAAAAAGGTTAAATTCACCGCTTCCACACTTTAAGGTCCCGCCTTGACGTGGTGGAATCACAGGTTGAAACTAGGGGATTAGAGGCTGCTAACCAGATCACTTAGACTGAAATGAAACAGCTGATGACAGAAGAGTTTTTGCCTTGTTGAGGAAATTCAGCGAATGTAGCATGAATTATGAAATTTAAAGGTTAAGGATTTTAACATGCCTGCCTACACTCAACGCTTTCATGAACTGGCTCTATTATGTCCGAAAATGGTCCTAACGTAACGCAAAAGATTAAGGCTTATATCCAGGGATTGACTGACAACATCAAGGGAACAGTTATTTAATCCAAACTCGCAAGTCTAAATGAAGCTGTGCGCATGGCACATGCATTGATGGAGCAAAAGGCCTAGGCTCGAACAGAAAGGATTGCAGAGGGAAATAAAATGTTAGGATCTAAGATTTGATGATTACAAAACTAAATATTCAAAATTGAAGAAAGATAAAACAACAAAGACTTAATGTGAAATACTAAGTTAGCTTCCTATGTAAGCTAGATTTTCTTGTAAACCCTCTATATAAAGGGTATTAGAGGCGTCTGTTTTAGAGCATCCATCATAGTTAGATCTCTCTAATAAGAGTCTAGAAAAACGCGTGTGTGTGTGTATACGTTTAGTTAGTAGTTAGATTAATAGTTTGTTAGTTAGTAGCTCCAGGGTATAAAATTGGGGCAAGGTAGAAACATATGAGAATAAAAACCTTGTTTGATAATATACTGTTCTTTATATTCCGCTGCATATTTATATTATTTGTAAAACATATCCTAGATGGGTTTAAACGATTTCCACAATTGGTATCAGAGCCTCGTGGCTCATGATCTAGGATCTACAAGGTGTTTTGGTGTCACATCTATGAAGGAAAAGAGGTATGAATTTTCTGTCTTGGTTATCATGTTGAATCTGGTGATATTAGGGTTTTTCAGCAACCCTAATTCGATATAACAAGAAGTTTGTTCACAATTGTTGTTGGCTAGTTCGTGACAATAAGGAGATTTGGCGTGATAGGTAATCGTGGCTTAAAAGGTTACAACTGTTGTTATTGCTTACTACTGCTGTTGGTTATTGAAAATTAAGAAAAGGTTGAAGTCGTTCATGGTTATTGATTAGGAGAATACGACATTTGACATAATGATTTTCAAAGGCAGTTTGGATTATGTTTCACAGATTTAGAAATACAATTTGTTGAGGTATTTCTACTATTTAATATTTGTTAGTACTGCCATTGAAGTTTAGAGTTGCCAACAGCCAAAGGAGAATCAAAGGAAGGTTAGTACTGTTGGTTTGTGATTAGTACTGCTTCATTTATATTTAATGTTGTCATGATTATATTAGTACTGCCATTTGTTCACTTTGTACTGCTCGAAGGTTACTAATACTGCTAGTTTATTACTAATTACAACTGCTTGGGAATAAATGGTTAAAGGTTAGTACTGTTCGAGGATTTAATACTGTTTGAATATGTTTGTACTGCCTTTGTTGTCCGAGAAGTTTTTAGTAATGCCAGTGTCGTCTAAGAAAAGCAGTTAGTACTGCTAGCTTTGTACGATATCGGATAGTACACGTCGTTTGGTTCTCAGATGGATTTAGATCTCGGATAGAACTGTTTTTAACAACAGTTTGTTCTTCTTGATTTTATAGCTCGTTTTGGATTTATTGAAGAGGTGATTACGAAGACAATTGAATATTGCTTATTTGATGTTGTAGTTGAGTTTCACATGTGCGAGTTCTTATCATATCTTAAAGTCGTGTTTGTAGCAGGACATTGAATTTAAGGTAACTTGTTCGTGCTTAAATGGTGTTGACGAAGACTTGACAAGTCTAGCAAAGGTGTGTGATTTTTCTTATGGTGCTCAATGCTCACATTTGCTATCACTTAGTATGTGTCTCATAGAAGATGAGGATTTTTGTCAAGAGGTTGCGATCTACTTATATTTCACAAATTTATTTATAAGTTCGACGTCACGTGGATAGTGCAAGACATAAGACACAAGTTTAGGAGATTCAACTTCTTCATCAAATTCGTTATACTCAGTTTTCTTCATCAGTGATCACTACATAGAGCCTACAGAGTTCGAGATTCAAGAGATGGTAAACATATTGGTATCAGGGGAAGCTTATTGATTAAATGTTTAACCATCTACATGCACCACTTGAGGGGAAGTGTTATTCAAGTTGCATATCTACAGAAGACCCCTATTGGATGATTACAAAAAGGGGAAGAAGACTACAGAGATATGATTTACAACTTATTATGTGTGGTGACATGTTCAAGAAGATCTTAAGTCAAGGGGAAGCATTGAAGATTATTTCATACATGAAGATTGTTTTGTAATATCAAATAGGGGAAGATTGTTGGGATCTGAGATTTGATGATTACAAAACTAAATATGCAAAATTGAAGAAAGATGAAACAACAATAACTTAATGTGAAATATTAAGTTAGCTTCCTATGTAAGCTAGGTTTTCTTGTAAACCCTCTATATAAAGGGTATTAGAGGTGTGTACACGTTTAGTTAGTAGTTAGATTAATAGTTAGTTAGTTAGTAGCTCTAAGGTATAGAATTGGGCAAGGTGGAAACGTATGAGAATAAAAACCTTGTTTGATAATATACTATTCTTTATATTTCGCTGCATATTTATATTATCTGTAAAACATATCCTAGATGGGCTTAAACAATCTCCACATAAAAGAAAATGGGAAAGTTTTTAGGGTGGTAACAACAGTAATAACAGAAATAACTACACGGACAACACCCATCACCATCAGCAAAACTATCAGAGGCAAGGGAATGCTTGGGCAATGACTACTGCCCAGAATGAAGGTGCTGAACATGGAGGACCACCCCCTACTTGTAACCATTCTGGGGCGCATCACTATGGTCGTTGCACGATTTAGTGGTATAAGTGTGGAAAATTTGGGCATAAAGAAAAGGGATTGTAGAGGAAAGGCGGTTGCCACTAGTGTTAATGCTCAACCAATTGTGACTTGTTATGGATGTGGAGAAAAAGGACACACGAGGGACCGTTGCCCAAAGAGGAACAATCTGCAAGGCGAGGAAGCTCGAGGTCATGCCTACGTGATTAAAGATGCTAAAAAGCAGCAAGGACCTAATGTGGTTACGGGTACGTTCTTACTTAACAATCGCTATGCTACTATCTTATTTGATTCGGGTTCAGACAAAAGCTTTGTAAACACTAGTTTTAGTCACTTGATTGACATTAATCCGGTTAGACTAGATACTAGCTATGAGGTCGAATTAGCCGATGGAAGGGTCGCTAGTACTAATACTGTTTAAAGAGGATGTACCCTGAACTTATCGAACTATTTGTTTAAAATTGACCTTATACCCATTGAACTAGGAACTTTTGACATGGTTATTGGGATAGATTGGTTAGTTGAACAAGATGCCGTCATAGTATGTGGTAGGAAGGTAGTGCATATATCCGTTAAGAGCAAGATCTTGGTAGTCGAGGGCGACAAAGGTGCATCCCGATTGAAAGTCGTATCCTGCATTAAGGCCAGAAAATACATCAAAAGAGGACATCAGTTGTTTGTCGCGCATGTAATCGAGAAAGAACCAAAGGAGAAATGTTGGGAAGATGTACCGGTGACTTGAGATTTCCTCGAGGTGTTTCCTAACGACTTACTGGGACTTCCACCACCTCGGCAAGTGGAATTTAGAATTGAACTTGTGCCTGGTGCCGCACCTGTTGCACGTGCACCGTACCGATTAACACCATTCGAGATGAAGGAGTTGGCAGATCAACTGCAAGAGTTATCAGAAAAAGGATTTATTTGTCCTAGCTCGTCATCATGGAGAGCTCTGGCGTTATTCGTAAAGAAAAAGGACGGATCTTTCCATATCTGCATTGACTACCGTGAGCTAAAACAAGTTGACAGTCAAAAATCATTATCCACTCCCAAGGATTGACGATCTATTCGATCAACTTCAGGGTTTGAGTGTGTATTCGAAGATTGATTTGCGAACGGGTTATCATCAACTCCGTATTATGGAGGAAGACAATTCAATCACTGCTTACAGGACCCGGTATGGTCATAATGAGTTTTAAGTAATGTCGTTCGGTTTGACCAATGCGCCTGTAGTGTTCATGGATTTAATGAATCGAGTATGCAAGTCGTACCTTGAAAATTCGTGATCGTGTTTATTGATGATATACTTATTTACTCTAAGAGCGAGGAAGAACATGGGGAACATCCGAAGACCATTCTAGAATTACTGAAGAAGGAGCAATTGTATGCAAAATTTTTGAAATATGACTTCTGGCTTGAATATGTAAAATTTCTCGGTCATGTGATCGATAGTAAAGGCATTCACGTAGATCCTGCGAAGAGTGAAGCCATTAGAAACTGGGTTGCCCCGACAACACCAACTGAGGTAAGGCAATTCCTAGGTTTGGCCGGTTATTATCGGAGATTCATCGAGGGTTTCTCTTTAATTTCCAAACCTCCCACCAAGTTAACCCAGAAGAATAAAAAGAAGCATTCCAATTGCTAAAGCAAAAATTGTGTTGTGCACCTATTTTGGCGTTACCTGAAGGGTCGGAAGACTTTGTTGTGTATTGCGATGCATCGCTTATGGGATTTGGAGATTTTTTAATGCAACGGGAGAAGGTTATAGCTTATGCGTCCCGAAAACTAAGAACTCACGAGGAAAACTACAAGACCCATGACCTAGAACTGGGGGCCAGAGTTTTTGCTCTTAGGTTGTGGAGACAGTATCTCTATGGAACAAAGTGTGTAGTTTATACAGATCATAAGAGTTTTCAATACATCTTTGATCAGAAGGAGCTTAATATGAAGTAGCGCCGATGGATTTAACTCTTGAGTGATTACGATTGGGAGATCTGTTATCATCCCGGCAAGGCGAATGTGGTGGCTGACGCCTTGAGCCGAAAGGAAAAGGAACCGTTAAGGGTTAGAGCATTGGTAATGACAGTTCACCCAAATCTACATGAGAAAATACGTAACGCTTAATTAGAAGAAACGAAAAAGAAAAATGTAAAGGCAGAAAATTTGGGAAGATTAATCAAGCAGATATTCGAGGTCCGTTACGACGGAACAAAGTATTTTGACAAGCGTGTCTGGCTGCCACGGTATGGAGGATTGAGAAATTTAATTATGCATAAATTGCATAAATCCAAATATTCCATTTATCCAGGATCTAACAAAATGTATCAAGACTTGAAGAAGCTTTACTGTTGGCCGAACATGAAGGCTGATATCGCCACCTATGTTCGCAAGTGTCTGACCTGCGTTAAGGTCAAAGCTGAACATCAGAAGCCGTCTGGCTTACTTCAACAACCAGAAATTCTTGTTTGGAAATAGGAGCGAATAACCATGGATTTATTGTTGGACTCTCGAGAACTCCGAGTGGGTACGACTCGATCTGGGTCATTGTTGATCGATTGACTAAGTCGGTGCACCTCCTACCAGTGAAAATGGTATACAGTATGGAGAAACTCACCCAGCTATACCTGAAAGACATTGTCTATCGGTATGGAGTACCAATATTAATCATATCAGACAGGGATAGCATGTTTGCATCAAGGTTTTGGCGGTCACTTCAAAGAGCCTTGGGAACACAACTTGACTTGAGCATCGCGTACCACTCGGAGACGGATGATCAAAGTGAGAGAATAATGCAGACACTGGAAGATATGTTACAGGCTTGTGTGATTGATTTTGGGGGTAGTTGGGATCGACATTTTCCATTGGTCTAATTCTCTTAGAATAACAGCTATCACACGAGCATCAAGGTTGTACCGTTTGAGGCACTCTACGGGCGGAAATGTAGGTCACCTGTTTGCTCGAGTGAGGTTGGAGACAGCTAACTTATAGGTCTGTAAATGATACGGGAGACAACTAAGAAGATAGTGCAGATTAAAAACCAATTGTTGACTGCTCGTAGTCGTCAGAAAAGCTACGCAAACGTGAGGCATATGCCATTAGAATTTAACATGGGAGATAAGGTCATGCTCAAGGTATCACCTTGGAAGGGCGTGATTAGTTTTGGAAAACATGAAAAGCTGAGTCCACGATATATTGGGCCATTCAAAGTCCTAGAAAGAGTTGGACCAGTAGCATATAAGTTGGAGCTGCTAAGAGAACTTCAAGGAATCCACAACACTTTTCATATCTCAAATTTGAAGAAGTATTTATCGGATAAGAGTCTTATCATTCCACTTGATGAGATTCAACTCGATGATACGCTGCATTTCATAGAAGAACCGATGGAAATAATAGATCGTGAGTTGAAGCAACTAAAACAAAGCCGTATACCTATCATCAAGGTTCATTGGAACTCGCATCGAGGACCAGAATATACATGGGAACGTGAGGATCAAATGAAGAGCAAGTATCCTTACCTTTTCATAAGCGGTCCGAGAACGGATAAGTCAAACTGAGCACTAAGACGGCGCTCCGTTATAGAGGGAAGGCTATGACATTTTACGTTTTCAGGTAAATATTATATCCCGACATAATTTCTATTTTTACTTTTGAGTAAAATTATGAGTTTTTCTTTTTAGCCGATTTGGTGAAAATTCTTGTGCCTAGCTTTGAGTGAGCCGTGTTTAGGATTTTAATCCATCCTTGTGTCCTAAGTGGTTTAATATTTCCATAGATCACCCCGATGATCATAATTTCTATTCTTGTCATTTTCTGTTGTGTTTCGCGTTTACGTAAATTTTAGCTTAAACCCTCGCGCTTTACCTTAAACTTTACCTTTTATTTATCTTTCACTTCACCTCACTTTAAATTAAATCATACACAATAAAAATCAAAACAATATACTCCCTCCGTCCTATTTTTATTGTCCACGTTTCCTTTTTGGGACGTCCCAATTTAGTTGTCCTCTACTAAAAATAGATAGGGAAGTTTGATCCAGTTTACTATATTACCCTTCTTTGAAATTAGCTAAGGGTAAAACTGTCATTCTGTCAAAAAGTAAGAGAGAGAAAGCAGTAATAAATGCACTTTTATTAAACTGTGTGTGTTTTGTCCTGGGACAATAATTTTGGGATGGAGGGAGTATATATTAAACCCTCATTTATGGCCTATGGCCGGTTTACCAACACAACACACAAACATATTTACTTTTTCTATAAAACACCATTATATCATTTTCATTTTTCCCATACATGCACAAGTGAGAAAACCATCCAACTTCAAAAGCCATCTCCTCCCTCCCTTGGCCTTGTGGCTGACGTACACCTTTCTACCACCACTACAAATCTCACAAAAACTTTCAACTCCTTTTTATCATCATATCATCATCCTTAAACCCCTTGCAAAGTTTGGCAAATTTTCTTGAAGATTTGGAGAAGTTCTTGATGTTTTATTGAAGGGTTTTGGTTAGGGTTGATTCGGGTTTTGTTGAGGCAAATGTTAGTGATATTTTAGAGGGTTAGAAGAATTTTGGTCTTTGTTTTTGGGTGTTCTTTGGTTCGACTCAGCCAACAGAAGAAGAGGTGTGTTTGTGTTTTGAAGATATTGTGATAATCATCCTTTGTTAGCCTTAATCCTTTGATTATTGTTTTCTTGATAATTTTTGTCCATGCTTATTAATCTTTAATTCTGGAATTTCTTGAGTTTTTGAGTTTATGATTGTGTTTAATAATTAGTTATGGCATTGTGTTAAGTTTTAGAGTGAATAAAATGATGTTTGGATTGATTTTAGAAAGGGCTTATAGGACTGTTTTACATCAGTAGCAAAACAGGTTGATTACGAAATTTTTTTGGTAATAAGGTACCTGGGAAATTTTATAATGATGTTGGTATGTATTTGAGGTACATGTGGGTAATTGGATAGGGCCGTATCTCCTCCGGATGAGCAAGATATGGCCGATTTACTAAAACTAGTCAATTTTTACATTCAGTTGGGAAAAGGAGTATAACTCCATATTTTTTTACTAACTTTATAAAATTAAAAGTTGCTACCTATAGAGGACACTTAGAGCTATCATCTCCAAGTGGTCTCACGTTTATAGCACATATAGATTTGATTTATGGTCGTTTTCGTGGAGAGGTAATATTCAGAAAATAAATTGTTTTGACATAGGAGGGTAAAATGGTAATTTCACTTAGGCTCTTGGTCCACCTAGACAGTGAGGCCTGCATTTTTGAAAAGTTGTAGGATATTGGAAATCATAACACAATAAGATGACTAGTGGATTAGCAAAGTTCTAGAGAGAGAAAGTGAGAGAGAACTTTCTAGTGAGAGAAAATGAACTTGTATTATATAAATAACTAACCCACCTTTTCCATGGCATGGAAGAGGCTTATATAGTAACAACAAAACCGTCCTTAAGACCTTGTAGTGGGCTTACATGTTAGGTTTAATACCCGGCCCATTACCGAATGTTATACATTAACTACTTAACTACGAGCAACAATAAACGGTAAAATACACGGGGTGACCGAGTCTTTTTCTAATATCTAACAATCTCCCCCTAAGGGAGGTCACCCCAGAAAATACTAAATTAAGCTTTGATTCTTCATGCATTTATCTCTTTGTACATAAAGTAGTGATCTTTGAACTCAGTTCCTTTGACTTGTGTGATCTTTGAGCTTTCTTTGAGATCATCAGCCACAGTAAATCTCTTAATCATCCTTGTTGTAGTATTGCCTCCATGTAATGTTGTGACCTTCAGACAGGCATGCTCACACTTTTCTAGATCATGATAGCACTCATCAGAGTTGCGGAAGCTGTGTTGTAGGTCTTTCAGTTATCATGATGTCTTTGATTAGGAATATTAAGTGTGAGCATGGGGTTGTGAATTGACATGTCTCTTGCCAGCATCTGCTACCATCGGGGATTCCTACAAGTGTATGTTAGTAATAAACAAACAAAAGTGTCTTTGTTCACTTTTGTTGAATAAGGTTGCAAGAACCACGGTTCCTCGTTAATTAGTATAAATACTGCCCGTGATCAGGTAGAATTCCGAAGAATCTCCTTGACAGGGTTTCGCAGATGCGCTAGCCGTTCTTAAACCGGAGCGTCTCAAAGTAGACAAAGCACAGAGTGAGTGAACCAGTGAATTAAAACCCACTGATTAATGAGAAATTGATTTGAAAATCAGTCGCGTGTCACTCAGGAAAGAGTTTTTGTGACACATCAAAAGTTATATAATATAAAATCAATTTTCATCAGAAACACTTTTGTTTTGAAAGATATACCCAGTCAATGTGTTTGAAAATCAGTTGTTGAGCACATCGAAAGGTTTTCCAAAAACTATTCGTTAATTCACTACTTGGAACAAGTTTGATTCATAAAGAATCGCACCATCGTTGCTTTCCATTTGTCACAGGTTTGATCCATAATGGATCTTACATGTCACCTACCAAGAGCTTGTTTGATGTTGGCTCTAGAAGGATTTCCATCTTCATTGTGAGTACTTTTGTATCACTTAGATGTTCTGGCAATACCCCGAGGATAATGCGTAGGACTTTTAAGATCTTACTTGTTATCACAGTGTGTGATGAGCAAGCATAGTTTGTATTAGTGTCCTAACGAGATTTATGGATGATCTCATGGCTCTAGACTCTATAGTGCACTTTTGGTTTTTAGTAGATAGGAGGCTGGAACAGTCTGCCACCTTTATTAATATCGTCTATAACTCGGTTAAGAGAGACGATTAGAAATGTAGTTGATCTCATGTGAAATGACAAAAACTATCTTTAAGGGATCTTTGATAGGTAGGGCTTGGTTGTGCTAGCTTATCATGGGTCCATGATACTTGTCTTCAATGTCAGCAATCAACCATGTGATTCTGACATCATATGTAGTGACTCAGTTTCTGCCTAATGTTTAAGGAGGGCTGCTTTCTTTTCGCCCTTTCACTTTAATCTTAACATTGATTTTTCATTCTTCAACCCCGTTAAGTGATTTCCGAGACATCATTACTAGTACCTTGTTGGGTATGTTCCAGTAGAGCTCCATCTCTGTCCGCACTATTCCTTTATTCTCACTTTAATCCTTTTGTAATCATAACCTAAGAGACTCTACACTACCTAGTGGATTATCCTGGGTAGATCCCTCGGCTTGGTAGGATCATTAGGAACATTTACATACTTACCATCCTTATAAAATCTGAAAGTAAAGTACTTAGTCGTTCTTTTGGCTTCAGTTCACTTTTCATAAAACTTAGTTGTTGAAAAATCAATCAAGGTACTTGTGATATAGATATCAAAGCCATTGTACCTTGATTGTTTTGATTATTTAGAAACGCTCCCCCTCAACAAGTGCGTCGGTAATCAAAATGTTTTGGCACATGAAGGGAGGAGTACCTGCTGGAGTCTTAATATATCACATTTTTATCAAATTTAATATTTAAATCACATTCTCTCCCCTGATCAAAAATTTCAAACCCTTTGAGATTTAGGATCTCAATTGATTTAAATAACTTAGAAAATTTTAGGAGAAAATGTGGTCTGATTAAATACAAGCTGATATTAGAACCTATATATGCTCCCTCTTAATTAATGAGGAATTCTGTTAGTGTCAGTTATGATGGGTATAAAAATAATTTGGAGTTTAACGAGAAACTCATAAAAAATTCATAAACTGACACATAACACTGATTACTACACTACTATATAATGTACAAAGTTTACAATCTAATACACAGGATATTGACCTTTTAAATGGAATGACGATATCATTCCGTTCTCTAAAGAAGCCTGTAGTCAATATCACGAACACGTCCACCAACAAAGTATTCCAGGTTCTGGTATATCCTTCTTGTCTTCAGTCGCTTTTCAATAGCCGCTATGAACTCTTTGCTCCTTGTCACGTCCTTTTGAGTCCAGAATCGCGTATTCATACCCGGATTAAGCCGCTTGACCTTAAATTCTTTAACACTATAATCCAGTGCCTCCATAATACGTGTCAATGTTCCATTGCTGAACTTGTATATTTCATTGAACCGCATGATCTTTCGTTCATTGTTGTTGACCGAGAACACTACTACTCGAGGAGACTTAATGATGGTATAATCATGATTGAACTCGTAGCCTGTAGCATCCCATCCTGGTTTAGTGAGGTTCAACTGCGTCTGGTTTTCGAGTTGAAAATCTTCAACTCACTGTCGAATCACTAAGTTTCGGGTCCATAGCTTGACAGCAGTAGATAGCATCCGTTTGTCTGAACCAGGAAGATGATCGAGATTACCTTGCAGAAGAAGCAGATTCAAGTCTTTAAAGTCACTAGGATACAGGTTCTTGAAATCCTTTTCAGCAATCGTGTGTTCTTGGAAATCAGTTCTGCAGAGGACAATTTTGCTCAAGTAGTCATACCCGTATCTTGAGTAGGCTTTAATTCTGACGACACTGAGAATCCGCATGTGTGTTCGGACTTCCTTTCGACGCGACGGAGAATCACGTCTGTCAATATAGAACTTCTATCGATTAAACCACCAGTGGGGATGCCATATTTGGCACTTATATCATAGGTGCACACATCTTCAATCCATATTTTCTCTGGCACCAGCAGTTCAAGACCAAAGTCAGGATAACGAGCAGCCTTAATCTTGGAAATCGATAGTACGGGACTGCTTCCCTTGAGGCCATATCTCAAATACTCTAAGTCTTTATTAAAGAAGAAATGTGTTTGAATAGTTTCATGTCCTGGAAGACCACCGAGGGGCAGCGGTATTTTGACATCGATTCTGACTTGGTCTCCTTCCGGATTTGTCTAGTCAACCTGATCTGTGAGCATCTTGTGACACTCCTCCATTTGGAACTGAAGATGAATAACATACGAGTAGAAAGCTTTAACAACTTCATAAGCCTGTCCTTTGAAATCTGCTTGTGTAAGCTCGGTCTTATTCATTTGTTGGCAGTACCAGTTCATGAAAGTCATCATGTCTCCAGTCTTTGCAAGCAATGAGTTCTCAGCAGTGGTTTCATAAGTTTAAACCAACGCAGAAGCCCAGTTGTTCTCTATATCAGACACATTGGAAGAAGGAATGGTCCAAGCAGGTTCATGAGTCGCTGGTCTTTCCTCTTCAGTTAGTGGTTTACACCAGTCTTTTCTCGAGTCGGCTTTTGGTAGGTGATCATTCCCGGAGTCTTCAACATCAGACAAGTTTACATGCTCATCGAGAATGGAGTTATCTTGCATCAGAGAGTCTGTAGGAGATAACTCTTAAGCCCCAAAGATGCCAACTGACTTATATCTAGTGTCAGATGTAGTCCAAGCCATAGATTGTAATGTTGAGGCTGCCATCTTGGAAGAACTTAGAGCTTTACTGCCTTGTTGCTGAGCAGATCTAGATGTACTAGTGGATGGACGAGGAGGCGGTGGTGGCAACTGAGAAGACCCTGATGCTCCTGAAGTACCTGGAGCACCAGATGCGCCTACTGGAGGAGGTGGAGGAGGTGACTGTAAAGGTGGAGACCCATAAAGAGTTCTTGGTACGTAATGTCTTTTTCTTCTCTTTTTACGAGCTTCCTCCTGATTAGCTAGACGTTGATTTGAATAATCTAACTCCAATGACTTCTGTAGAGCCTCATACAAGTGATTGTGAACGCCATGAGCCTTGTAGGAGTTGTCTTCAAATATCCGTTGTTGAAGAATTTCATTCATATTAACAGTGGGCAGATCCTTAAAGCGAGCTCGAAGTGGAGCTTGCATTGCCCAGTCTACTGCATTAGTGACTATCTCATCCACTGCTTGAGTCACCTTGTGGGGAATATTAAGATTATCCAAGTTGTATAGATGGGTCCCTTGTTTGTCCAACCTTTCCTCCAGGGCTAAGTTGTTTTGTATTAGATCTGCCATATGTTGTTTGAGTTCACCTATACGCTTCACTAAAATTAGATCTACGGAGCTTTATTGTGGTTAAGGTGGTGGTGGTAGAAGAGTGGTTGTTGTTGTCATAATTGTTGAGATTGTTGTTGTTGATGTTGGGAGAGGAGAGTCAGATTGTGACTTTGTGAGATCAATAACCGGAGTGGTCATTGGAGGAACCGAGGAGGTGTCTTGATGAATGGGGACCAAAACCATTGACTGAACCTATGCTTCATCATTGGTTTTCCCTGGCTCTTCTTCCTGTGGCTTCTCCACGAAGAACTGATTAGTGAAGCTGAGATCTTTTTCAAGGTTTTGTAAAGAAGACATGGTTCCAGAGGAGCTTGCAGGTTCTTCAAGAATCACCTGATCTTCAGTTGGCAGCTTGAGGTTCTCCTAAACATTTGGGTAAGCAGTTGTGGTAAACTCCTCATCCATTTGCTCAGGTTTATGTTGAGTTGAAGCATCAGTGGCCTCCAAGTCCATGTGTTCAAGGTTTGGTCCAGTAGGAACCACATGACTTGATTGAGGTTGAGATTCTGCAGCATCACCAGGGTTTGATCCAGCATGACCTTCATCTTGTTCACTAAGGTTTGGTCCAGCCTGGCCTTCATCTTGATCTCCAGCATTGATCACAAGCACTTCCTCATTTGATTCCGTTTCACTATCAGTCAGAGCTAGTTTCGTATCTAAGGAGGGAGAGTCAGCATGACCAGAGGGCTCAGTGGGCATAGGAGTACATCTCTGAAAGATAAATTGATCTACAGAGCTCTTCTTCTTTAGAGTCTAAAGGGTGAGAAGATCGAGAGCACCTTGTTCCTCAATGACTTTCTCTTTTCCTTTTCCTTGTACTTCTAGAAGAGGAAGTCTCCTAGAGTTAGGTTCCCTAATTACCACTGGACGAGGTGGTCCCTAGGTTCGTGCCCCTTGATCCTGTAGACTTAGCTCCAGAGCCCGTTGAAGGTTTGCTTCCTCCTCATTATAGGTAGGTTCCTCAACCGAAACACTTTCATCACTAGGTTCATCAACCAACTTGAGTGGACTTTTAGGCTTGCGCCTTTTCCCACTAGTCCACCCTTTAATCTTTTTGCTGGTGAGGGTTCATCAGGAGTTTCCTTAACCATTTTTCATTTCTTTTCTTGAACAACTTTTGGTGGTTGAGTAGTGCTGGTTTAGGTTTGGGTGTTTGAGTAGAGGTGGGCTTGGGAGCCTTATCACCAGCAGGTTTTGTGACCTTAGCTGCTTTGGGTTTAGTAACCTTGGTGGCTTTAGGAGACTCTGTTGCTCCTCCTAAGTACTGTTGATACTTAGCAACATGCTCCAAGTATTTACTGAAGTAGGGTGCTCCTTTAATCTCATTAGTGAAAAGAGCATCAGGTATTGGCATACCAAATATTTCCCTACCATCCTTTCCAGCAAACCTAAGGGTGTTCAGAACGTTTTCCTCATGTGATTAGTGAAGAGCTGAATTAGTTCTTGGATGTATGTTGTGCTTGGTTTTCAGGTGATATATGATTAGTTTGGTGAACCTAACACCTGGGATAAGCAGATGAGCGGTCTTCTTCTTTCTGCGTAAAGCCGTAGCTAGATTCTTCCTGTCAGTTAGAAAGGTTTGTATGGATTGAACAAACTCTTCCCAAATCCTTTCAGCATAGTCAATGTTGGAGCGATGAATGATACCCTAAAGAATCTAAAGCACGGGATGTCTTGGCCTATCATATCCAGCAGTTTTGCCTGTAAGGCACATGTTGATCATGGACAGGATAGCTCTCCATGGTTGATAGAGCGCATTAACGGACATTGCAGACACGTTCCTAAGTGTACTGGGTATCCCAAAGTGTTGACATATTAGATAACTGTATCACTTGAAGGTGGAGCCACAAAAGGATTGTCATCATTGGTTGGAGTGATATCTAGTGCATCTCTAAGAATATCTTTGTAGAGATTGAACCATTGCTTATCCAACTAACAGCTATACAATCCTGTAGATGAATTAAAGCACATGGTGTCCCAAAACTGCTGAATGTAGATAGCAAGAATCATAGAGAATGCCGTGAAGGCCCTAAAGAAATTTGTGTTTTTCAGTAAGGCCACAGCAATTGGGAAGATAGGATTCCTCTGAGACTTCTGTACATCGAGTACGCAGTTACTCTTGCCGATGGGCACCCATTTGCTTAAAGGTCAAATTTGATCGTCTGTTCTGGTTGGTGGTGTGATAGCAGGAGCTTGTTCAGCAGGAGCATCATTTGCAGGCATGTTCATGTCAGCCATAGTATCTGAACAAGTAGATCCAACAGCAAGACATACATACAGATATATGATGTTAGTTGGGAGTAATTGCTCAAAGGGAAGTCAACCTTGGAATGAGTTGACCCAAAGATATTTGACAAATTACTAAACCAAACTAATGACAACTCTCTAGATGATCCTATTAATGATCCTCAACTCTCTATAGACAATTCACTAGACCATAATATTAGAAACGCTTAACTCGCTACCAAATTGGAAAATTTTGAAATAGAGGGTTAAATATTATAATAATAAAAATCTTCTTTCACTCACTAAGGGGTAGCGAGTTGCCTACACACAATTAAATAATAGAGGAAATTCAACTCGCTAATATAATCTCGCTAATGACAACTCGCTATGAATATTCTTATTAAAAATACTTAACTCGCTTTTAAATTTGGAAAATTTGAAATGGCGAGTTGAATATTTTAATAAAAATAAAATCTTCATCAACTCGCTACTGGTTAGCGAGTTTCCTGTTCATGATAATATGATATTCATTACTCGCTAATACGTACTACAACTCGCTAATGAGCAACGCCTTTGATTCGCTACCAAGAACAATCACCTAACTCGCTATTTAGAATTATCCGAACTCGCTACATAGCACACAACTAATCCTCTAAGTCCTAATTCCACACAAACCAGCAACCATGCTCAGGGATGAAAATTTAAGTACTTAGATAGCATCACAAACATGAATCAACATTCAGATACAGCAAATAACAACTAACAACAATCTTTGACTATTAAAGGTCAAACCTAGTTACGAAATCATCAAAAGTTCAAAATAGTGCAAAGGGGGGCAATTCAAGCACTAACGAGGCACCATTCATTCATTCTAATCCTATCCCAGCAAACACAACCTCATTCCAACCACTAATAAAGATTTAGATGATAAGTCTAGATGAACTCATTGATTTAGATCGTTTCAGTGAGATTTAGGTAACCATGATCTAGATTTAATATGTTTATAGGGTAGAGATCATAACACAAGAAGTACCTTGGCAAATATAAGCACAAAAATTGAAAATCAATGAAAATCTCAAAGTAGCGAGTTGCGAGAGAGGATTTAGAGAGAAAAGTTTGACTGAGTTATTGAATGTTTGACCAATAGTAACTCACTGACACCTTATATACTCTTACAAGATTCATATATTTATAGTTTTGGTCCCTACACTTTCATGTTTCCATTACTTTTTGGTTTAATGTATTAATAAGGTTTATACAAGTTTCAGATTTGGCATATTGCAAACAACACTTTTCCACCGTGGGTAACACAAATAATTTTTTGAAGAATCATAGCGAAAAAATAATTTAGTTTAAAGAGCGAAGACTTCTTTCTATATCAAGAGAAATAATGCATTGAAATGTACCATTAAGTGGAATTGCATGGGATATCAAGTAACCCATGGAACGGGTGAAATTTAATCACACGTTGTAAGGAACAGCCGTCTTTGGCGACTGCTGTCTCAATATGAAAAAGGAGGTTGCAGTCTGAACGTAACTGCAAGCCATAAAGACAGGTTTTGAAAGTTTAAACTTCCGTTCGAGCTTCATTTAAAGACCTGTGTCATTATTGAATGACATTTTAAGGTTAGTAAAATGTTAAGATTATTCGAAAGACATGTCATTGAAAACAATTTTGGTATTTTTCTATGTTCTGATTTCGTAGGGTTTTTATTGGTTTATATTTTTGTATTTTCTTTTTGTGTTTGATATATGTACATATTTACATTGGATACATGAAGCAAATATATTACTAAATCTCGTTTCTAAGGCTTTATACACTTCATGCCAAGCCGTGGGAGAATGAATTCGAATCGCTCTCTGAGCAAATCCTTAGTGAAGATATCCGCGAGTTGATACTCAGTCCTCACAAAATACAACTCAACTACTCCATTCTCTACTTGTTCTCTAATGAAATGATGTCGGATGTCGATGTGTTTAGACCGAGAGTGCTAGACATTGTTGTAGCAGAGAGCTATGGCACTTTTGTTGTCATAATACAGAGGTACATGATTGTATGTAAAGCCAAAATTTGACAACTGAGACCTCATCCACAGAATTTGTGCACAACATCCAGACATAGCAATGTATTCAGCCTCTGTTGAAGAGATAGATGTGCTAGTTTGCTTCTTTGATGACCAGCTCACTAACTTATCACCAAGGAACTGAGCACTTCCAGATGTGCTTCTTCGTGTGTCTTGACAACCTGCATGATCTGCATCTGCGTATGCGGTTAGTGCCATGGCAGTGTCTTTCGGATACCAAAGACCCATGTTGATGGTGCCTTGGAGATACCGAAAGACCCGTTTAACTAGCATCAAGGTGCTTTTTAGTGGGCTATGATTGATATCTAGCACACATGCACACAGCAAAAACCAGGTCAGGTCTACTGGCTGTGAGATATATCAGGGATCCAACCATACTGCGATATCGAGTCTGGTCAACAGGGATCCCGGAGAGGTCCTCATCCAGTTTTGATCGCTCCACCATGGGAGTGTTTACAGGGTCACTCTTATGAAAATCAAATTTCTTTAAAATTTCATTAGCATATTTAGATTGGTTTATGAAAATGCCTTTGGGATTCTGAGAAATTTGGAAACCTAAAAAAAATGACATTTGACCTATCATCGACATTTGAAAGTTAGAGCTCATTTCATTAGAAAAACGGTCACAATCTCTAGGATCAATCGAGGCAAATATAATATCATCAACATATATTTGAATATGAAGAGTGTGTTTGCCTGTTTTCCAAATAAAGAGAGTTGGATCAACCACACCCTTAGAGAATCCGTGAGCCAGAAGAAACCTTGACAGAGTGTCATACCATGCCCGTGGTGCCTGTTTTAAGCCATAAAGTGCCTTCTTCAAATGATAGACGTGATGCGGATGATCTAGATTAACAAAGCCCTCTTGTTAGCTGACATAGACTTCCTCTTTAAGCTCGCTATTTAAAAAGGCAGTCTTCACATCCATTTGATAGACCGTCATGTTTTTGCTGGCAGCATTAGCAATGAAGATTTGGATAGCTTCAATTCTGACAACTAGGGTGAAGGATTCCTCAAAATCGATACCCTTCTCTTGATGATATCCTTTTGCTACTAATCGTGCCTTGTTTGTCAACACATCACCATACTCGTCAAGTTTCACCTTGTATATCCACTTGAGAGCAATAATCATGGCAGAGTCCGGAGGTGGTACTAATTCCCATACTTGCAGTCTATTAAATTCATGGATTTCTTCTTGCATGGCCTCAAACCAATAGTCTTCAGAGACAGCAGATTGGAAGTTTTTTGGTTCGACTTTAGACAATACAGAATTGTGGAAGCACCACAAGGCATCGGTAGCAAGCTATTTACGGGTGGATACAGGTAAAAAGGGTTCCCAAAAACGATATCAATCGGATAGGAGTCGGTCTATTTTCTGAGATGTTCATGAGGTTGAGTTGATTGGTTGGATTCAGCTATCGTAAATTCCCTGGATGATGATGCTTTAGAGCTCAGGTTTGGAGCAAAAGTGTTAACAAAGGGTTCGTTATCAGCTGGAGCAAATGGATTTACTTCAAATGAATTGTCAGCTGCAAGACCCTGGTATACAGAAGAAGATCGATGATCCAAAGATGATGGTGAATGACTGCCCAATGGTGCATCTTGATCAAAGGAGATAGATACCAATGGATCAATTGGATTGACCTGAACTTGAGTTGCAGGAACAGGAGGTACAGGTCGATCAACAGTATATGGGTCAAAATAGTCATCAAACATCGACTGGAACAAAATCGCTAGTTCTTTGTTGGTAAGAGGTACATAAGGTGCTGCAGGAGGAGGATTGGGTACGAGCCCTAAACTGATAGGTCCAGGCGTCAAAAGGTTAGGAGCGAGTCCTGGACTAGAGTGTACAGGAGCCGTTTGCTCGGTCAGCTCATCGAATTAAACGTGAATAGTTTCCATAATTCGTCGGGTTCTTTTGTTGTAGATTGTATACCCTTTCCTGCTAGGTGCATAACCAACGAATATTCCAATATCAGTTGTTGGTTGTAATTTTCCAAGATCTTTGATGTCATTTGTAGGGTAACAAAGAGCACCAAAGACTCTGAAAAAGGTAATATCATGCTTCTTGTCATGCACCAGCTCATATGGGGTTTTGTAGTGACGAGTGTGAATAAGGGATCGGTTTTGGGTGTAACACGCAGTAGCCACAGCTTCTACCCATAGAAACATCGGGGCCTTGGAAAATATCAACATTGTCCTAGCAGCCTCAACAAGAGTACGGTTCCGTCTTTTGACAACGACGTTCTGCTGTGGAGTCCTCGGAACTGTCTTTTGGTGAAAAATTCTGACACGTTCATAATAATCAGTCAAATCTTTATTGACAAATTCTGTGCCATTATTGGTACGGATGTTTCTAACAGTTTTGTTGAGATTGACTTGTATTTGCTTCATAAATTTTATGACAACCTTTGGGGTCTCATCTTTCGATCTCAAAAACATAACCTAAGTAAACCTTGAATAATCATCAACAATGATGAAGATGTAT
>BQNB010072732.1:0-32338 GCA_026074375.1 Tanacetum coccineum
TTTGACAACTATGAAGATTTATATGCAAAACTGATATACCAACTAATGCCCTAGAGCCTCCTTTTATAGACTTAAGGAGTCCTAGTCGGCTTACAATACATTCCTAAGATATCTTAATCTTTTCTAAACATAAACATAATCTTTTAAATAAATACATTATGTATATCTTATACATAAATATCTCAATTCTTATCTTCACAAGTATTCTTGTTCTCTAAACAATCTTTATCTCTTTAATTCATCTTTATCCTCTTGACAGTAGAAAGTCTTGAAGCACTTGTAATCCTTTCACCAGCAGCACTAATAAACATAAGCAGTAGTAACATTAGTATTAGCAGTACTAATATATACTAACAGTAGTAACTTGTACTAGCAGTCTTAACATTTACTACTAGCAGCACTAACTACTTACCTTATATTTTAGTCTTCAACACTGAGCAGTCTTAACTTCAACTAACAGCAGTAACTTTATGCTTTTAGAACTAAATTATACTAACAGTAGTAACTAGCAGTGGTAACATTATACTACCAGTACTAACAACTTAGCATAATTTCCATTATGTACCTGAGCAGTAGTAACTTCTAAGAATCCATGAAGTCTTTTAAGTCCCAACAAACCTTCAGTACCAGCACTAGCTGATGCAATAGCAGGTGCATCACCATTCATAATAACCTCCCAAAGGGCATTATCAGTGTGAGTAAGATATTGCTCCATTCTCATGCTCCAGAGATCATAGTCTCTAGTTTTGAGTATTGGAAGTTTTAGTGCAGACAATGTTTGGGTAGTTTCTGATTGTGACTCCATCTTCTCTTTGAATATGAGATCTTGTATAGATGTAGTGTTCTTCTTATTCAAAGTTTCTCAACAAGCTCTGATACCACTTGTTGATCCCTTTTTAATGGATCTTACTTAGCTTGTTAAATCTTAGTTGTGTTGGATAGATCCAAAACAACTATAGTAGAAACTAAGATTGTGAATACTACAAACTATGCGGAATCTAGTTTGCAATACTAAGAAGAATAATAAAACAGTAAACAAACTTTTACTAAACTTTCAGCCTCACTCTAAATAGTGATAGGGTTACAAAATAACCTTGAAGCTACAAATATCAAAGATGTACTAAACAGATATATCAAACTACATACCCTAGGACCTCCTTTTATACACCAAGGAGTCCTACAAGGCTTACAATACTTTCCTAACTTATCATGATCTTTTCTACAAACAAACGTAATCTCCTAAACAAATAAGTTATACATATCTTCTTTACATATAACTAATACTTATCTTCGTAAGTAATCTTGTTCTCCAATCAATCTTTATCTCTTCTCTGTCAGTATAATCCTTCCAGCAGTCGTAATCACTCAGCAGTTGTAACTGAGCACAAGCAGTATTAACCACTTAGAAGTTTACTCTAATAGTACTAACATACACTAGCAGTACTAACTTTTACTCTACCAGTACTAACTACTTAGCATAATTTTCATTAGTATTACCAGCAACACGAAGTTATGCTTAACAACACTAATATATACCTGAGCAACAGTAACTTTAAGAATATCTTAAAGTCTTTTTAAACCCAACAATCCTCCCCTAAACTTGATGTTCATCATCTGAATCTTCAAGTTTCATTAAAAGTCTTCACCATCACCAGGAGGATGCATTCAAACACTTCATATACCCTTTTCCTGCTTTGTCACGAGCTTAAGTAGTTGATAACACATCTTATTCCAATGGTCACCTTGAAGCTTTTTGTTTAGCATGTTTGAGATTGTTATTGGTGTAAGGGGATATCTTTTCTAAACCAACATAAAAATATGTAGATTTTTAAACCTCACAAAGTGCACTCCACAGTCATCAAACAACTTCCATACAGTCACTTTGTACAATTGTAGATTTCTCTATACTTCACTTTTTATGTCAGGTTCAAACATTACCTTCATATCACCCCATAACACTCTTTCATATTCATCCTCTAGCCTTCAGGAGTTTCTCTAATAATAACACCTCTTGCTAGAGCCTTAGTAGACTTCTTTGCAAGTCTCTTACTCTTATGACTTTCCGTAGGTTCTTTACTTAAAACTAGGACAATAGTGAGTTTAGGAGAGGCTGGATTCTTGAACTTTCGCGCCTTTAAGTACTAGAGACCCATGTTAATGGTTCCCTTTAGGTATCGAAAGATCCATTTAACCGCATTTAAGTGCTTTTTGGTAGGCTTTGCCTGATACCGGGCACATAAGCAGACTGCATTAATACGGTCTGGTCTACTGGATGTGAGATACATGAGAGATCCAATCATGTCACGGTAAAGTGTAGCATCAACTAATTTCCCCTGTAGATCTTTATCCAGTTTACTCTTTTCTACCATAGGTGTGTCTACAGAATCACTAGTTAGCATACCATATTTTTTAACAATTTCAGATGCTTATTTAGATTGGTTTATAAAGATGCCTCTGGGACTTTGAAAAATTTGTAATGGTAAAAAGAATGACATCTGCCCCATCATTGACATCTTAAACTTAGTGGTCATTCAGATTAAAAAACATCATGACACATGGCAGTATACATTGATCAAAATATTATATCATCAACATAAATTTGTACCAGTAATAAGTCATTCCCAGCTTGCCATGTGAAGAGTGTTGGATCAACTGCACCTTTAGAGAAATGTTGTGAGATTAGGAAGCTTGACAGCATGTCGTACCATGCACGTTGTGCTTGTAGACCAGTAAGGCCATTTTCACTTGTAACCATGTGATGGGTTGTCCTGATCAACAAATCCTTTTGGTTGAGAAACGTAGACCTCTTCTTTGAGCTCGCCAATTAAGAAAGCCGTTTTGACGTCCATTTGGTAGATAGTCATATTCTTATGAGCGGCATTTGCTACGAAGATACGGATGGCCTCTATTCTAGCAACCGGTGTAAATGATTCCTCGAAATCGATTCCCTTTTCTTGCCTGAATCCTTGAGCAACTAGTCTAGCCTTAATTTTTAGTAACCCCACCATATGCATTCGTCCTTTGACCTATAAATCCACTTTAGTTTTTGATCAATAACACTTATCTGGATATGCCCAATGCCCAAAACTTTTCTATCTTTAAAGTTCATGAATTTCTTCTTGTCAATTTGCATCGATCATGACGGTTCAGATATTGCTTTTTGAAGTTCTTTGGTTTTACAAAAGTTAGGAAGGCATCGAAATAACACCACATGGCGCAGTTTAGAGTTGCTTTCCCGTAGAGACAGAGCGAGAAGGATTGCCTGTTAGAAATACAAAAAAGTATCAGTCACTACTAATATAGATTAAGCGTAGCTCGTAATTAAAACAGTATGTTATGGTTTAGCAAGCTAACAGGCCAAAGATACATAGTAAGCCTATGACACAAGCCCATGGCCGGTTAAGCTAGAAGTATTTATACCCTCTCCACACATGGAGAGGGTGTTGGTTGTTCATTTGTTTCACACACACTTAATCTAATATTGTCTTCTTTGTTTCTCTCTCTAAGTGTTCATCCAACCACATCTTTCTCTCTCTAAACTCCATTAAATCCTTCCATTATATGTGTTAAGATATTCTACAATTGGTATCAGAGCCATGGGGTGTTTGTGAAGTTATGTGTGCATTTTCTACTCTTTTTGTTCGTATAGTTTGGTTCAATCCATTTAAAAAGTTTTCACTTTTCGAGGGTTGAAAAATCATGAAGCTTTCAAGTTTACTCTTTATTTATCTTTGTTTAGAGCTAAAGTATAAAAGAAAAATCTTTTGGAAAAAGCCATCAAAACTTCAACTTTTTTGTCTTTTGGTAGAAAAAAGTTTGCACCAAAATCCTTGATTTCAAATTTTTCGTGTCAAAAACGTTAAAGTTTTTGTTTTTAAGGTTTTACTAGTCTTAGATAGGTAAGAAGTATAAGAAAAATCGGGTAAAAACGTCAAAAATTGAGTCTTTTTAAGATTTTTGATTTTTGAGTTTCAAAGTGTATTGGGCGATTTATACGTTCCCTAAAATGCGAATTATACTGATGTATTTTGTCAGGCGAAGTATACGTTTTGTCCCACATGCGAATTATACGTGTTTGTTCTATAGGCGATTTATACGTGTTGATTCTATAGGCGAGTTATATGTGTTTGTTCTATAGGCGATTTATACGTATTTGTTCTATAGGCGATTTATACGTGTTTGTTCTATAGGCGATTTATACGTGACTTGCCAAGGGCGATTTATACGTAATCTTTTGCAAGGGCGATTTATACAAAGGCGAATTATACGTGTTCATTTCCAAGGGAGATTTATACATTGTTTTTTCTTAAGGAGATTTATACATAATTTGCTTGGGTGATTTATACGCTTTACTTGGGAGAAGTATACACTTTCAGTAGGTGAATTATACGGTTGTTCTTTAATTTGTAAAATCTCGTGAAAGCTTGATTTCCATTTTACAGAAATGTAAAATCCATGTGCTTCCAAAGAAGACTCAATTTCATTAACAAACCTCAATTTAACACAACAACCTCAATCAATTGTACGATCAATTTTAATCTTACCACATTAAAATGGATTTAATTATTCTACTTGGACAAAAGAATACTCTTGCTGAGTATATGATACTCTCCGGTGCTGATAATCGTGCACCTATGTTGGACAAAGACTTGTATGATTCGTGAAAAAGTGCAAAGGAACTTTACATGCAAAATAGAGAGCATGGGAGAATGATACTGAGATCCACGTGAAAATGTCCGACTCTTTGGCCTACAGTTGAAAGAGAATGGTGGTGACAAAACAAAGAAATATGATGAATTAATCTGCTGCTAAGAAAATTCAGCTAATTGTGGAAATGCAAGCAGTTAAACCCAATATCATTCTTCAAGATCAACACACTGAATATCTATTCACTTGTGAATCATCACAAGTTGCTAAGCTTTATGAGAGAGAGTTTCAATTATTGATGCAATGTCTTCTTTGACTAAGTAGGAGAAAGAAATGTAAGCTGTATGATGCATTTGATAAGTTCACTCACATTCAGGGGGAAACACTTCACAAGTATTACTTGAGATTCACTTAACTGATTAATGATATGAACATATAAAACATGAAAATTGAGCAATTTCAAGTGAATACAAAGTTCTTAAACAGTCTTCCACCAAAATAGAGCAAATTTGTGACTGATGTCAAGCTCGTAAAGGATTTGCATACAACGAACTTTGATCAGATTCATGCCTATCTTGAACAACACGAAATCCATGCAAATGAAGTCCGTCTTCTGCGTGAACGCAATCAAGATCCACTTGCATTTGTAGCAAATCAGCAGATGACACCACCACACTTCAACACTTATCAGTCTTCATACAACAATCCTCAGCTTCAACAACAGTTTTCACCATCTTAGTTTGGATCAATTCATCCCAATCAACATTACTCATCTACTTATCCATCACAACCTCAATTCAATCATTCATCCATTCCATCATCATATCCATACCAGTCTCAAATGAATCATAAACCTCATCTGTTCCACAAATTACTTATCAATCACCTTAAGTTACCACACAACCAATGATTGAGTCACCTCTTATGGACTCAAGTTTTGATGTTCCTGTATTCTCTCCAGGAGATGATCCAATTACTTGTCTTAACAAGGCAATGGCTTTTCTAATAACTGTAGCTTCTTCAAGGTTCCCCTCAACCAACAATCAACTTAGAACTTCCTCGAATCTAAGAAACCAAGCCATTATTCAAGATGGCAAGGTCACAGTGCAACAAGTACAGGGGAGACAAGGTCAAAGTAATATCGGTGTACCGGGATATAAGAGAAAACTACTATTCTGGGAAACAATCAAGTATACAAGCAAGGGATTGTTAAATGCTACAACTATAACTGGTGAAGGCCATATGGTTAGGCAATGCCACTCACCTAAGTGAACAAGGAATTTAACATGTTAAAAGGAAAAAAAGCAATGTAAGCTGAAGATCAAGAAGCTGGACCAAATTTTGGATGAAGCGTAACTCTCATTCTTGCAAATCCAGGGTTCCGAGATGGCCAAGTTGTTCAACATCAATTCCAACAATGCTGCCTTTTTAGTACTGAGGAACTTGAGTACATGATGATTATGAACTGGGATGAGAGCTTCAAATTGCACAAGCGGTTCTTATGGTCAACATTTCAAACTATGATTCTAATGTTATCTTAGAGGTACCTTATTCTGAAACCTATCTTAATGATATGGAAAATCAAAGTGTGCATGCAATGCAGGATTTTGAACAAACACCAGTTGTGGATTTTACAGATAATGAGATACATAGTGATAGCAATATCATTCCGTACTCTCAATATTTGCAAGAAACACAACAGGAAAATGTTCAAGATACTAATTTACAGGCACAACAAGATTCAATGAATTTTATCTAGATAAGAACAATTTCGAATAAATGATTACTCATGTAAATAATTGGGAAAAGGGCTAATAAGGAACATAATTAATGAAATCAGTAACCGCGATCTAGAAATATAGATATGAACGAGTCAAAACTTTTGAACAATGTCTTAATATTGATTTAAACAGTCGTGAAAAAATGATCGATTCTCAAATGGATTATATGATTAGGGAGAAGCTTGCATTGAAAGAACAAGTTGACTCACTTGAGCAAAATCTTTCAAAACAAATCAAAGAAAAGGAATGTTTATTTTAAACATTCACGGTTTTTAAAAATGAATCCAAAGAAAAGGAAGATAAATATATAGAAAACGAAATTGATTTGGAAAAGAAGATAAAGGAACTTGATAATTTTCATGTTTTAAAGTGGGTCAATCTGCTCAAACAGTGTACATGTTAACTAAGCCACAGGCCTTCTATGATAATATACATAAATAAGCTCTAGGTTATCAAAATCCGTTTCACCTTAAGAAAGCCCAACGGATTAAACCAACCTTGTATGATGGTATTGTTATGTCTGATAAACATGTTGCTATGCATGTGATTGATGATGAGGAAACATTGATTTTAGGAAGAAGAGAGTCGATCAAAAATGTCTGAAAAAGCAAAGGATCCAAAGGTTATTAATAAAAACATTTCTCATAAACCTATTGATTATGAAAAGTTAAATAGACTAACTGAAGATTTTGGGAAACATTTTACTCCACAACAAGAATTGTCGGCTGAACAAGCTTTTTGGTTGCGTATGTCTGATCCCTACCAGTAAACCTTCTGATGCATTACCTGTCAAAATCGAAGCTCCTAAGGAACTTCCTAAGATAAGCTTGGTGAATAAAAGCCTTAAAAAGCTTAAATTCCACCTTGCCAAGTTTGACAATGTGGTGAAGATAAGGACTACACCTAATGCTCATACAAAAGGTGAATGGGGGTTTGAACATACTAAAGTTGTGTTTAACAATGAAATTATTCCATTTCTAAAATCTTTAAAAGACATCTTCAATGTGTTTGATAGAGATCTTTTAAGTGAAATAATGGAAGTAAAGATAGTTTTTGACCAAATGGACACTGCTGTTCAGTCGACAAACAATGTTTGGAAATTGCTAAAAAAGAATTACTTTTGGAAATTAATCGAATCTTAAAACAAATCATGTCTCAAGAGGTTCTTTTTACTGTGATGAATTCTATGTCGTTGATTAGTGAAACTGTGAATATGGATGGCAATAGAAAAGAATCTTGTAATCTTGAGGACGAGCTTTTGAAATCACAAAATGCGTTTAATGATCTTTTGAAACGTCACTCACAACTTGAAAAACATTGTATTTCCCTTGAATGCTCAATACAACTCAATCAAGAAATATTTCAAAAACGTGAATCTTGTGATAATCAAAATGCTCTCGAAGTTCCAGAATTTTTTGAAAAGAATGATTTGAAAGCTCAGCTTCAAGACAAAGACAGTACCATTTGTAAGTTGAAGGATATTATAAAATCATTAAGAAAAAAAATCCAAGGAAGAGAATGTCAATTTTGATTATTGTGAAATAGAGACCAAAAATGTGGATCTGGAGAATAGTGTGGCAAAATTGTTTTCGGAAAACAAGCGTCTTTGTAATGAAATTAATCATGTTAAACAGGTTTTTTTAAAAAGCATTGACTCAAGTTAAACAACACGCTTCGTTCTAAAGAACCATGCATGACTCTCTCATTTATAAAAATAAATTAAAATCTGCAGAGAATGAGATATATAAAAGCTCAAATTCAAGATAAGGTAGTTTTGTGATTACGTCATTGAAAAATAATTTACGAAAAATAAAATGAAAAGAGATTGTTGATATTGCTGTACAAATACCATCTGCCAACACTATTGTTCCAAGAATGTTCAAGCTAGATTTAGAACCTTTGTCTCCTATGTTATTGCAAAATAGGAAAGCTCACATATATTACCTTAAGTACACTCAAGAACAAGCTGATATTCTTCGGGGAATAGTCGAACAAGCTAAAGCTGCACAACCTTTAGATAAAGAGTTAGATTTTACCTGTAAGCATGCCCAACGAATTCAGGAGTTACTTGTATATGTTTGAGATACATGCCCTAATGCGATTAATCATAGTTGCCGAAAAAAGGTTGTGTCACACCCAAAAACAATGTCCAAGAAATTTAGCATTGGCTGAACCTCTCAAATCCACAGCAACATTAAACAGTAAGATCACAAACAATCAGATTTCTAACACACCTGAGTTGTCTTCTACAGATTAAAGTGTCTACTATAAATGCGGATCCAAACCTACTGGCAATAAAAGGAATGATAGGATCTTGCAAACACCAAGTAGGAACATGAAGAATAAAGTAGAAGCCCAACCTAGGAAAGTTAATAAAAAGAATCGTGTTGTTGAACCTATTTGTCATGATAATGTTAAGCATTCAAAGTTAAATGCGAATTCTGATCTTAATTGTGCTACTTGTAAGAAATCTTTGTTTGATGATGTTCATGATAAGTGTCTTCTTGATTTTGTGAAAAACATGAATAGCCGTGCTAAATCTCTAAGGACATACATAATAAAACAAAAAATATGGAAACCATACGGGTCCATTATTTTACAGAAGTAGGATTTTAAGTTGAAACCCACAGCAGAACTTTCACTAGTTGGTAATATCGTGTCCCTTATAACTAGCTCACTTCAATCTAAAGTAGGTGCCTCCCTAAGTAAACCACTTCCCACTTAATTGAATCATAAAAACCAGAGCTTAAAGTTTATAGCAAGAAACCCAAAAATGTTAAAATAAGGTTCGAGTACAAAGCAAAGATAGAAGAATCAAAGAATGCTAACCACTCAGGAACCGCAATCAAACTGGGATCTAATGCTACAGATATTCCCATCATTTTTCCCATTCTTTCTCTTGTCATGATAGGTTGACCACATTGTTCTTTGTTATCTGGACTCCGGATGTTCGAAACACATGACAGGGAACCGCTCTCAGTTCATGAACTTTGTTAGTAAAATTATGGGTACAGTTAGATTCAGGAATGACAATATTGCAAGGATTATGGGGTAAGTGACTATCAGGCTGGAAATTTATACTATATCAAAGAGTTTTACTACGTTGAGGGGCTTGAACATAACTTGTTTTCTGTTAGTCAATTTTGCGACGTGGATCTTGAAGTTGCATTTTGAAAAACACTTGCTTTATTCATAATTTAAAAGGTGTTGATCTACTTTCCGGATCCCGTGACACAAATTTGTACACAAATTTCTCTTGATGACATGCTTAAAACATCTCTGATATGTCTTTTATCCAAAGCGTCAAAGTCTAAGAGCTGGTTATGGCATCATCATTTATCTCATCTCAACTTTGGTACTCTTAACAAGCTAGCTAAAGACGGTCTTGCATGAGGCTTCACAAGGCATAAATTTCTAAAAGATCATCATTGTTCAGAATGTGTCATAAAGGAAAAAGAAAAAATCCTCTCATCAACCCAAATTGAGAAGATACTAACCAAGAAAACTATATCTCTTGCTAAGGAATTGTATGGCCCAATACGTGTGGCAGAGTATTTAATGCGGAAAAGGTAACACTTAGTGATTGTCCGACACTACTCAAGATTTACTTGGGTCAGATTTTTAAGGACAAAAGATAAAGCTTCTGAGGCCATCATTATATGTATAAAAAATATACAAGTTCGTTTGAATGGCATTGTCTGTAATGTTCGAACAGATAATGGAACTAAATATTGTCAATCAGACAACGTCGTGAATTTTATGAAAATTGGCATCACGCATCCACACTGTTGCCGCTGCAACACCTCAGTAGAAAACGGCGTTTGTCAAAGTCGAAATTGAACTCTTGTAAGAACTACCCGTACAATGTTAATATTTTATAAAGCTCCATTATTTATGCCAGCAAATCAACACAGCCTGTTACACCCAAAACCGTTCATAATCCTTCGCTGATACCACAAAACTCCATATGAGCTTATGGCAGGATAAGAAATCGTATTTATCATTCCTTGATGACCTTTGGTGCACTCTGTTATCCTACATGAAAATGACGAACCGGGGTAAATTAGATGCTAAAGCTACATTGTATTTTCGTTGGTTACGGCGCCCGCAAAGAAAGCGTTTAGACATCTAACAACAAAAGAACCTAGAAAATTACTGAAACCATTCATGTGACATTTGGATGAGCTGGAACAGCAATGGCTTCTAAAAGTCAGTTCAGGACCCGGGCTTCAATGTATAACTCCTGCAACTTCTAGTTCAGGACTCGTTCCAAACACTATTTCTCAACAACCTTGTATTCCACCAAACAAAGATGATTGGGATTACTTGTTTCAACCTATGTTCAATGAATACTTCACTCCTCCATCAAATGTTGTTTCTCAAGTTCAAGAAGTTGTTGCTCCAAGAGCTGTGGATTTAGCCAATTCTCCTGTGTCAACTTCCATTAACCAGGATGCTCCATCATCAAGGACTCCATCAACACAAGAACAAGAACAATCTCCAAACATTTCTCAAGGTTTTAAAGAATCACCAAAAATACCAATCTTTCGTGATGATCCACTTAATGAATCTCCTCATGAAGAATCAACTCCTCAAGGATCTTCATCGAATGTGAGACAAACCTACACATCTCTCTCTGTGGGGCGGGGGGGGGGGGGGGGGGGGGGGTGGGGGGAGGGGGGGGTGGGGGGGGGGGGGGGGGGGGGGGGGGGGGGGGGGGGGGGTGATACACAACACAACAGAGGATGAAAAGAAGAGATGTGTATGTTTTCTCACATTCATGAAGATCCTTGAGGAGTTGGATTCTTCCCTGAGAGATTCGAATATGTGGATCATCACTAAGATTTGTATTTTTGGTGATTCTTTAAAACCTTGAGAAATTTGGAGATTGTTCTTGTTCTTAGTGATGATGGCGTCCTTGATGATGGAGCATCCTGGTTAATGGAAGTTGACACAGGAGAATCGGCTAAATCCACAGCTCTTGGAGCAACAACTTCTTGAACTTAAGAAACAAACGATTAAGGTGGAGTGAAGTAAACATTGAACATTAGGTTTAAACAAGGAATCCAATCATCTTTGTTTGGTGGAATACAAGGTTGTTGAGAAATTAGTGTTTGGAACGAGTCCTGAACTAGAAGTTGCAGGAGTTATACATTGAAGCCCGGGTCCTGAACTGACTTGTTCAGAAGCCATTGCTTTCAACTCATCAAATGTCACATGAATGGTTTCAATAATTTTCTAGGTTCTTTTGTTGTAGATTCTAAACGCTTTCTTTGTGCGCGTAACCAACGAAAATACCAATGTCAGCTTTTGCATCTAATTTACCACGGTCGTCATTTTCATTGGTAGGATATCAGAGTGCACCAAAGACATCAAAGAATGATAAATCCGATTTCTTATCCTGCATAAGCTCATATGGAGTTTTGTTGTATCAGCGACGAATTATTGAACGGTTTTGGGTGTAACAGGCTGTGTTGATTGCTAACGGCCCATAAAAATAATGGATGGCTTATAAAATATTAACATTGTAACAGGTAGCTTCCTACAAGAGTTTCACTATTTCGCCTTTCGACAACGCCGTTCTGCTAAGGAGTGCGAGCAACAGATGTTTGATGCGAGATGCCAACATTTTCATAAAATTCACGAAGTGTCTGATTGACAAATTTAGTTCCATTATCTGTTTCGAACATTACATACAATGCCATTCAAACGAACTTGTAATAATTTTTTATACATATAATGAAGGCCATCAAAGCTTTATCTTTTGTCCTTAAAAATCTGCCCCCAAGTAAATCTTGAGTAGTCTCCGACAAACACTAAGTATTCCTTATCCCATTTAATACTTGCCACAAACTTATTTTCCTTGGAAGGCGATTTATCAATTATCCCTTTACAAGGCGATTTAACAATTGTCTTTAGATGGCGATTTAACAACTTTTAAAAGGAAAATTAATTCACTTGAACTTAATTCAATACTCAAATTTGCTAAAGTAAATTATACGGTTTATCTTTTTGATTTGTAAAATCTCGTGAAACATTCAATTGTCTTCCCGGTTTTATCAAGAGTTGTAAAATCCCGTGTAGTTTCAAGACTTACAACACTCAAAAGACAACTCACTAAACAACACAATTACTTTCAATCACCGTTCGATCCACAAGTAATCTAACAACATCAAATCAACATGGATTCAGTTCTTCCACTTGGACAAAAGAATACTCCTGCTGAGTATATGATACTCTCCGGTGCTGACAATCGTCCACCTATGTTGGACAAGGACTTGTATGATTCTTGGAAAAGTCGAATGGAACTCTACATGCAAAATAGAGAGCATGTAAGAATGATACTTGAATCAGTTGAAAATGGTCCACTCATTTGGCCTACTGTTGAAGAAAATGGAGTGACCAGAACTAAAAAAATATGTTGAATTGTCTGCTGCTGAAAAAATTCAAGCTGACTGTGATATGAAAGCTATCAATATCATTCTTCAAGGTCTTCCAGATGATATCTATTCACTTATGAATCATCACAGAGTCGTTAAAGATTTATGGCAGAGAGTTCAATTACTGATGCAAGGTACCTCTTTGACTAAGCAGGAGAGAGAGTGTAAGTTATATGATGCATTTGATAAGTTTACTCACATAAAGGGGGAAACACTTCACAAGTATTACTTGAGATTCACTCAGCTGATTAATGATATGAACATCTACAACATGAAAATCAAGCAATTTCAGGTTAATACAAAGTTCTTAAACAGTCTTCTACCTGAATGGAGCAAATTTGTGACTGATGTTAAGCTCGTGAAAGATTTGCATACTACCAACTTTGATCAGCTTCATGCATATCTTGTTCAACACGAACTCCATGCAAATGAAGTCCGTCTTCTGTGTGAAGGCAATCAAGATCCACTTGCATTTGTAGCAAATCAGCAGATGACACCACCTCACTTCAACACTTATCAGTCTTCATACAACAATCCTTAAATTCAACAACAATTTTCACCATCTCAATATGGATCAATTCATCCTACTCAACATTACTCATCAACTTATCCATCACAACCTCAATTCAATCATTCATCAGTTCAACCATCATATCCATATTAGTCTCAAATGACTCATCAAACCTCATCTGTTCCACAAATTGCTTATCAATCACCTCAAGTTCCACACAACAAATGACCGAGTTACCTTTTGTGGACTCAGGTTTTGCTGTTCCTATTTTCTCTCCAGGAGATAATTTCTTTGCTTGTCTTGATAAAGTAATGGCTTTTCTAACAGCTGTAGCTTCCTCAAGGTTCCCCTCAACCAATAATCAACTTAGAACTTCCTCGAATCCAAGAAACCATGCCATTATACAAGATGGCAGGGTCACAGTGCAACAAGTTTAGGGGAGACAAGGTCAAAGTTATTCTGGTAATGGGTATAAGAGTAATGCTACTAGTTATGGGGGAAACAATTCAAGTGGACAGGCTAGGGTTGTTAAATGCTACAACTGTCAAGGTGAAGAACATATGGCTAGGCAATGCACTCAGCCTAAGCGACCAAGGAATGCAGCATGGTATAAGGATAAAGCAATGTTAGCTGAAGCTCAGGAAGCTGGACAAATTTTAGATGAAGAGCAACTCGCATTTCTTGCAGATCGAGGGGTTCCAGATGGTCAAGTTGTTCAAACAATCATTCCAAACAATGCTGCTTTTCAGACTGAGGATCTTGATACTTGTGATTCTGACTATGATGATATCTCGAATGCTCAAGCAGTTCTCATGGCCAACATTTCCAATTATGGTTCTGACGTTATCTTAGAGGTATCCCATTCTGAAACCAATCTTAATGATATGGAAAATCAAAGTGTGCTTGCAATGCAGGATTTTAAACAATCACTAATTGTGGATTTTATAGATAATGAGATACATAGTGATAGCAATATCATTCTGTACTCTCAATATTTGCAAGAAACACAACAGGCAAATGTTCAAGATACTAATTTGCAGGCACAACAAGATTTAATGATTTTATCTGTGATAGAACAAATGATTAATCATGTAAATAATTGGGAAAAGGCTAATAAGGAACAAAATAATAAATCAGTAACTGCTGAGGTAGAGAGATATAAAGAACGAGTAAAAACTTTTGAATAACGTCTTAATATTGATTTAAGCAGTCATGAAAAAATGATTGATTCTCAAATGGATGATATGATTAAGGAGAAGATTGCACTGAAAGAACAAGTTGATTTACTTGAGCAAAATCTTTCTAAACAAATCAAAGAAAAGGAATGTTTATTACAAACATTCACTGTTTTCAAAAGTGAATCCAAAGAAAAGGAAGATAAATATATGTAAAACGAAATTGATTTGGAAAAGAAGATAAAGGAACTTGATAATATTCTTTTTAAAGTGGGTCAATCTGCTCAAATAGTGCACATGTTAACTAAGCCATAAGCCTTCTATGATAATATACACAAACAAGCTCTAGGTTATCAAAATCCGTTTCATCTTAAGAAAGCTCAGCGGATTAAACCAGCCTTGTATGATGGTATTGTTATGTCTGATAAACATGTTGATATGCCTGTGATTGATGGTAAGGAAACATTGATTTTAGAAGAAGAGAGTCGATCAAAAATGTCTGAAAAAGCAAAGGATCCAAAGGTTATTAATAAAAACATTTCTCATAAACCTGTTGATTATGAAAAGTTAAATAGACTAACTGAAGATTTTGGGAAACGTTTACTCCACAACAAGAATTGTCGGCTGAACAAGATTTCTGGTTGCGTATGTCCGATCCTACCAGTAAACCTTCTGATGCATTACCTGTCAAAATCAAAGCTCCTAAGGAACTTTCTAAGATAAGCTTGGTGAATGAAAGCCTTAAAAAGCTTAAATTCCACCTTGCTAAGTTTGACAATGTGGTGAAGATAAGGACTACACCTAATGCTCGTACAGAAGGTGAATAGGGCTTTGAACATACTAAAGCTATGTTTAACAATGAAATTATTCCATTTCTAAAATCTTTAAAAAACATCTTCAATGTGTTTGATAGAGATCTTCTAAATGAAATAATAGAAGTAAAGACAGTTTTTGACCAAATGGATGCTGATGTTCAACAGTCTTCAGTCGACAAACAATGTTTGGAAATTGCTAAAAAAGAATTACTTTTAGAAAATGATCGACTCTTATAACAAATCATGTCTCAAGATGCTCTTTTAACTGTGATGAATTCTATGTTGTTGATTGGTGAAACTGTGAATATTGATGGAAATATAAAAGAATCTTGTAATCTTAAGGCTGAGCTTTTGAAATCACAAAGTTACTCACAACTTGAAAAACATTATATTTCTCTTGAATTGTCAATACAACTTAATCAATAATTTTTTCAAAAAGATGACTCTTGTAATAATCAAAATGCTCTTGAAATTCTAGAATTTTTTGAAAATAATAATTTGAAAGCTTAGCTTCAAGACAAAGACAGTACCATTTGTAAGTTGAAGTATATTAAAAAATCAATGAGAGAAAAGTCTAAGGAAGAGAATGTCAAGTATGATTATTGTGAAATAGAGACCAAAAGTGTGGAACTAGAGAATAGTGTGGCAAAATTGCTTTCGGAAAATGAGCATCTTTGTAATGAAATTAATCATGTTAAACAGGTTTTTAACGAGCAGTTTGACTCAATTAAAAAGACACGTGTTTGTTCTAAAGAACAGAGTGACTCATTAATTGATAAACTGAACTTAAAATATGCAGAGAATGAGGATTTAAAGCTCAACTTCAAGATAAGGTTTTTGTGATAACGTCATTGAAAAACAATTTACAAAAAGTAAAAGCAAAAGAAATTGTTGATATTGCTACACAAATACCATCTGCTACCACTATTGTTCCAGGAATGTTCAAGCTTGATTTAGAACCTTTGGCCCCTAGGTTATTGCAAAATAGGGAAGCTCACTTAGAACACCTTATGTATACTCAAGAACAAGCTGATATTCTTCGGGGAATAGTCAAACAAGCTAAAGTTGAACAACCTTTAGATAAAGAGCTAGACTTTGCCTATAAGCATGCCCAACGAATTCAGGAGTTACTTGTATATGTTCGAGATGCATGCTCTAATGCGATTAATCTTAGTGCAAAAAAGGTTGCTGTCACACCCAAAAATAAGGTCAAGAAAGTTAGTCTTGTTGGACCTCTCACATCCTCAAGCAACATTAAATAGGTAGAGTCATCAAACACATCAGATTCTAACACACCTATGTTCTCTTCTACAGGATTGAAGTGTTCTACTAGTAAGTGTGGATCAAAGCCTATTGGCAATAAAAGGAATGATAGGATCTCGCAAACACCAAGTAGGAATATGAAGAATAAAGTAGAAGCCTAACCTAGGAAAGTTAATAAAAAGAATTGTGTTGTTAAACCAATTCATGATGTTGATGTTAAGTATTCACTGTTAAATGCGAATTCTGAACCTATTTGTGCTACTTGTAAGAAATCTATGTTTGATGGTGTTCATGATATGTGTTTTCTTGAGTTTGTGAAAAATGTGAATAGCCGTGCTAAATCTGCTAAGAAACATAAAAAAGAAAATATTTGGAAACCTACGGGTAATGTATTCACTAAAGTAGGATTTAAGTGGAAACCAACAGGCAAAACTTTCACTATAGTTGGTAATTCGTGCCCATTAACTAGGATCACTTCAGCTAACGTAGTGCCTCCTAAGATAACCACTTCCCACTCAGTTGAAATACAAAAACCAGAGCTCAAAGTCTATAGTAGGAAACCTAAAAATGTTAAAAATGTTGGTTCGAGTAAAACAGCTAAGATTGTAGAATCTAAGAATGCTAACCACTCGGAACCTAATCATACTTGGGGATCCAATGCTACAGATATTCCATCTTCTTCTTCTCTTGTCATGATAGGTTGTCCAGATTGTTCTCTGGTATCTAGACTCCGGATGTTCAAAACACATGACTGGGAACCACTCTCAGCTCATGAACTTTGTTAGTAAATTTCTGAGTACAGTTAGATTTGGGAATGACAATATTGCAAGGATTATAGGGTATGGTGACTATCAGCTGGGACATGTTACTATTTCAAGGGTATACTACGTCGAGGGGCTTGGACATAACTTGTTTTCGGTTGGTCAATTTTGCGACGCGGATCTTGAAGTTTCATTTCGGAAAAACAATTGCTTTATTCGTAATTTAAAAGGTGTTGATCTACTTTTCGGATCCCGTGACACAAATTTGTACACAATTTCTCTTGATGACATGCTTAAAACATCTCTGATCTGTCTTCTATCCAAAGCGTCAAAGACTAAGAGCTAGTTATGGCATCGTAGTTTATCTCATCTCAACTTTAGTACTATTAACAAGCTAGCTAAAGACGGTCTTGCCCAAGGCATTCCAAGGCTTAAATTTTAGAAAGATCATCTGTGTTCAGCATGTGCATTAGGAAAAAGTAAGAAATCCTCCCATCAACCCAAAGCTGAAGACACTAACTAGGAGAAACTATATCTTTTGCATATGGATTTCTGTGGCCCAATATGTGTGGCAAGTATTAAAGGGAAAAGGTACATCTTAGTTATTGTCAACGATTACTCAAGATTTACTTGGGTCATATTTTTGAGGACAAAAGATGAAGCTCCTAAGGCCATTATTAAATGCATAAAAAATATACAAGTACATTTGAATGCCACTGTCTATAATTTTCGAACATATAATGGAACCGAATTTGTCAATCAGACACTTCGTGAAATTTATGAAAATGTTGGCATCACGCATCAAACATCTGTTGCCCACACTCCTCAGTAGAATGGCATTGTCGAAAGGCGAAATCAAACTCTTGTAGAAGTTGCCCGTACAATGTTAATATTCTCTAAAGCTTCATTATTTTTATGGGCCAAAGCAATCAATATAGCATGTTACACCCAAAACCGTTCAATATTCCACCGCCGATACAACAAAACTCCATATGAGCTCATGCAGGATAAGAAACTGGATTTATCATTCTTTCATGTCTTTGGTGCACTTTGTTATCCTACCAATGACAATGACAGCCTAGGTAAATTAGATGCAAAAGCTAACATTGGTATTTTTGTTGGTTACGCACCCGCAAAGAAAGTGTTCAGAATCAACAACAAAATAACCCAAAAAATAATTGAAACAATTAATGTGACATTTGATGAGCTAACAGCTATGGCTTCTGAACAATTCAGTTCAGGACTCGGTCTTTAATGTATGACTCTTGCAACATCCAGTTCAAGACTCGTTCCAAACCCTATTTCTCAACAACCTTGTATTCCACCACTAAGAGATGATTAGGATCGCCTGTTTCAACCTATGTTCGATGAATACTTCACTCCTCTATCAATTGTTGTTACTCCAGTTCAAGAAGCTGTTGCTCCGAGATCTGTGGTATTAGTCGATTCTCTTATGTTAACTTCTATTGACCAGGACGCTCCATCATCAAGTACTCCATCAATACAAGAACAAGTATAATCTCCAAACATTTCTCAAGGTTTTGAAGAATCACCAAAAACACCAATCTTTCGTGATGATCCACTTAATGAATCTCCTCATGAAGAATCAACTTCTTAAGGGTCATCATCGAATATGAGACAAATCCACACTCCATTTGAACACCTTGGTAGATGGACTAAGGATCATCCTATAGCAAACGTAATCGGCAATCCTTCTTGCTCTGTCTCTACGAGAAAGCAACTCCAAACTAATGCCATGTAGTGTTATTTTGATGCCTTCCAGACTTCGGTAGAACCTAAGAACTTCAAATAAGCAATGACTGAACCGTCATGGATCGATGCAATGCACGAAGAAATTCATGAATTTCAAAGACTAGAAGTTTAGGAATTGGTGCCGTGTCCAGATAAAGTGTTATTGATCAAACTAAAATGGATTTATAAGGTCAAGACAGATGAATTTGGTGGGGTACTAAAGAATAAGGCTAGACTAGTTGCTCAAGGATTCAGACAAGAAGAGGGAATCAATTTCGAGGAATAATTTGCACCGGTTGCTAGAATATAGGCCATCCGTATCTTCGTAGCAAATGCCGCTCATAAGAATATGACGATCTACCAAATGGACGTAAAAACGGCTTTCTTAAATGGCGAGCTCAAAGAAGAGGTCTACGTTTCTCAACCAGAAGGATTTGTTGATCAGGACAACCCATCGCATGTGTACAAGCTTAAAAAGGCTCTCTACGGTCTCAAACAAGCACCACGTGCATGGTACGACATGTTGTCAAGCTTCCTAATCTCACAACATTTCTCCAAAGGTGTAGTTGATCTAACACTCTTCACACGGCAAGATGGGAACGACTTATTACTGGTAAAAATTTATGTTGACGATATAATATTTGCATCCACTAATACTGCCATGTGTAATGAGTTTGCTAATCAGATGACCACTAAGTTCAAGATGTCAATGATGGGGCAGATGTCATTCTTTTTAGGATTACAAATTTCTCAAAGTCCTAGAGGCATCTTTATAAACCAATCTAAATATGCTTCCGAAAATGTTAAAAAATATGGTATGCTAACTAGTGATTCTGTAGACACACCTATGGTAGAAAAGAGTAAACTGGATGAAGATCTACAGGGGATTCCAATTGATGTTACACTTTACCGTGGTATGATTGTATCTATCATGTATCTGACATCCACTAGACCAGACCTATTTATGCAGTCTGCTTATGTGCCTGATATTAGGAAAAGCCTACCGAAAAGCACTTAAATGCGGTTAAGCGGATCTTTCGATACCTAAAGGGAACCATTAACATGGGTCTCTAGTACTCGAAGGATACCGATATGTCTATGACAGCATATGCAGATGTAAATCACGCGGGGTGTCAGGACACTAGACGCAGTACATTAGGAAGTGCTTAATTCTTAGGTGACAAACTTGTTAGCATGTCTTCAAAGAAGCAAAACTGCACTGTCATTTCAATTACAAAGGCTGAATATATTGCTTTATCTGGGTTTTGTGCTCAAATCCTATAGATGCGTTCATAGCTAACAGATTATGGATTTCAATTCCATAAGATTCCTTTGTACTGCGATAACAAGAGTGTGATTGCCTTATGCTGCAAAAATGTTCAACACTCACGAGCCAAGCACATCGATGTTCTCTACCATTTTATAAAGGAGCAAGTGGAAAATGGAATCGTGGAGCTATACTTTGTCCGAACTGAATACCAACTGGCTGACATCTTCACCAAACCCTTGCCTAGAGACAGATTCAACTTCTTGATCAAAAAGCTTGGTATGAGAAACATGTATCCGGAAATGTTAAAACACCTGGCAGAGGAAAAGGAAGAGTGATGGTGGTAAATTATATCATGTATCATATGTACATAATAAAACATGAAAACACAAAAATATTTTTCTTTTATATAAAATTTTCCAAAAAGAAAATTAAAAATTAAAAAATCAAAAAAATATAAAAATATGTATCTCTGGCATATCTTCTGAAAATCAATAACATTTAAGGTCTTAGAAATGTCATTCAATAATGATACGAGACTGTAAATGAAGTTCGAACAGAAGTTTCAAAAGCTTTCAAAACATGCCAATATGGCTTGCTATTATTTCGGATAGCAACCCGGTCATCATCTTCAAGGCAAGTATTTCAAAAAGAAAACTTGACCTCATAACGGGAATTTATTCCCGGGCATGGTCTACTTTATGATAATGCAAAGGCTTGTGATTACATTGCATCACAACCCCGTGCTTCCTATATTCCATAAGTGTACGTGTTAGTGCGCTTATGTGTCAAAATAAGAGAAATCTTATTTTCATGGTGTTTGGTTTTGTAAATTAAACAATACTTCATCACAAAAATGCTTTTCAAAGACATTTGACCACTCAAACAACGACTACTCTTTAAATAGAAAACGGGTCATTGTTTGAGGAGGAGAAAATGTCAAATATCTTCTTCATAAAATTAGTTTGGTGATAATGGAAAAGGTTTTAAACAATAATGGGTTAACAATTAAAGCAGAGTTAATTAAGTTTAGCTTATGTGAGACTTAACTGTTATGTGTTTATGCCTTTAGGGAGTATATGTGCAAATATAAGTTTCTAGGTATGCTAGTTAAAACATTAGGGACTATTTGTGCCATTTTTTAAACGTTTCTTGCCTAATAAAACTTATATACTAAAATGCATAAGATATTACACTTGAGGGGGAAAATGTGTCAAAAAAACAAAACTTGTTTTATAACACACTCACCTACCCCGTCCTTTTAACACACACAATCACACACTTAAGAAAAAAAAATTCCCTCCCTTCACTATCATTCAAAATCGTCATTTCCCAATCTTCAAATTCAGTTGATATCAATCGAAAGGTATAACTAGAGACTCTACGCTCCCCACACAACCTATCTCTCAATCGAATAATGTTATTAAGCGTTTTTAATTCGAAAAACCCTAAAAAATGATTTAGGGGTTTTCAAAATTAAATCTGTGCAAAACATTAAATTGATTGAGGGGTTTTGCTTAGTTGGGTGTATTATTCACTCGTATAATACAGTTTTTCATTTGGTTAACATTTGAATGAGTTTTACTTGATTATTGTACTCGAAAATTTAGGTTTAGGAAAAATAGTGAAAACTATAAGTGGGTTTCGTGTTGAAAAGTGTGTATATGTATTCTTGAATGTGTTTGAGCCTAAAAACCTCATCCTTGTTTGTTGTTTCTTATATGAATGTGATAAAAGGTTTAAACGTACTCGTTTTTTATCATTCTTGATGATTCTGTGGCTAAATGTTGTTATAAATAATCCTAAGTGTTATACATATGTTGTGTATGCTATTTAAACACTTCTTGACTCATAAAAATCATGTATGTAAAAATTATGTGTTTGGAGGCGAGTTATCAATTGCCTGTGTGAGGCGAGTTAACAACGCCTTCAGAAGGCGAGTTAATAACTTCCTTCAGAAGGCGAGTTAACAACACTCCCCCACAAGGCGAGTTATCAACTCCCTTCACGAGGCGAGTTAACAACTTCCTGTGGAAGGCGAATTAACAACTTTGCCTTACGAGACGATTTAACAAATCCCTTTATGAGGCGAGTTAACAACACACTATAGGAGGCAAGTTAACAACACCCTTTAGGAGGCGAGTTAACAACATGATTAATGAGGCGAGTTACCAATCTTATATAGGAGGCGAGTTAACAATCCTACTTAGGAGGCGATTTAACAATTCCTCAATACGAGGCGATTTAGCTATAGATTTTAAGGAATTTTAAGATTGAATTTTTCTGAAGGCGATTTTCAATACAAGTTAGGTAGCTAATTAAAATTGGTTAATTAGGCTATCTAATCAAGTTTAGTAGGCTATATAACAATGTTCAACAAGGATATCTGAACATGTCTTAGGTTTCCTTATTCTCTACAAGTTAGCTTGAAAAGGTTTCCCAAAAACACTAATTCATTTATCTTAATGCCTTTCACGTTATGCCCAATTAAGTTGCCCTTCGGATGATTAGATCTTATTCAATAATGCTAAATGCCTTAATGAGCCTAATCATTAGAATGATATCACAACATGGTTCAAGCTTAAGTATTAAACTATCAAAGGCCTTATACTGTATTATATATAAAATTGGTTATATATATAAACTGTATTGGTCAAATCTTAGCAAAAACATGAATACCACTTAAGCTCAACATAAAGCCCTAGATGATGCTCGTGTTGCCCCTGCGGACCGTCTTGAGTTCAGAAAATGCAACATGAGACACAAGACAGACATCAAACCAAAAGAAGCTACATTTTAAGTGGTGTTAGATGCTCTTGCTCTCACTCCCTTCTACCATGCATTCATGATCACTGCAAATGTTCTTGCTATTTATATGCAAGAATTTTGGGCTGTAATTTTTGTTCATAGGTCATCCATCAGATTCACGATAAACAAGAAGAAAGTCTCTCTCGATGTTGATATATTCAAAGACATTCTCTAGTTTTGCCCTAAAATTCTAGGACAAGTATTTAAAGACCTCCTATTGGAACAAGGCATTCTCTCTTTCATCAGAGATATTGTCCACACTGGAGAAATCACCTATCTCACTGATGTGAATGTTGACTACTTGCATCAACCATGGAGAGCATTTACTACCGTCATCAACAAGTGCTTAAGTGGAAAGAAACTGGAATGGACAAGATTCGTCTGTCCCGTGCTCAAATCCTCTGGGGTATGTTCCATAAGAAGAATATCAAATTTGTGTATCTACTCTGGGAAGACTTACTATTCTAGATTGAAAATGAAGATGCTAAGAAGACAAACAAGATGTCATAACCCAGATTCACAAAGATCATCATTGAGTACTTCATGTTAAAGGATCAGTCTATTTCAAGAAGAAATAAGATGTTTTGGCACACTGCTCAAGATGATACCATGTTTACTTCAATGAGATGTATCTCCAGACATAAAGATACTCAGGTATATGGTAACATTCTCCCAACAGAGTTAACAAACCAAGCAAGTTGGAATCCAAAGCTTACCAGACATACTATGCTTTTGCTTCTAGAGAAAAAGCTCCAAAACCAAAGTACATTCGAAAGAAAGCTAATTCGGACACATCTCCCAAGAAGAAGCCAGTTCAAGCTACTAAAAGTACCAGACTCATGTCAAAAGCTAAGGTGGCTAAACAAGATAAGAAGAAGCAACATGCAAAGAAGAAAAAAGCCAAAGGTTTAGCTGTATTATCTGGGGTTGCATTATCTGAAGTTGAACAACTTAAGCTAGCTACCAAGAGAAGAAAGAAAGACTTTCACATGTCTCACGCAAGTGGCTCAGGTGATGGAGTTAAAATTCAGTCAAAGGTTCCTGATGAGCAACAACAAAAGACTTCTAATACAGATGAAAGAACTGGTACTATACCAGGGGTTCCCGATGTACCTACATACAATCTAAAAGTAAGAAAGAGTTAGGGGGAGATAGTAAAGACGAAGATGATAATGATGATGATGGTGATAATGATGATGATGGTGATAGTGATGATCATGATGATGACACTGATGACAAAAGAACAAAATCTGATAGAGATGAGATTCCTGATCCCAAAAAGACTAATGAAGAACATAACAAATAAGAAGAAGAATATGATGATGAATTCAATATTGAAGAAGAGGAAAAGATTGATGATGAAGAAACAATGGATGAAGGAGAAGATGATGAGGTTACAAAGGAGCTATATGATGATGTGAATGTGAATTTAGGAAATAAAGATACTGATATGACCATTGCTGATCAAGGTGCCTCAGGTCAACAAAATGTTTCTCAAGAATCAGGGTTTGAGCAAGTAGAGGAAGATGTTCATGTGACACTTACACCTGTAATTGACACACAAAAGACTGAAGATCTAACACAAAGCTCTTCTGTCTCATCCGACTTTACAAGCAAGCTCCTAAATATTGATAATCCATCTCCAGCTGACAATGAGATTGCCTCTTTGATGGACACCACAACTCAGCATGCAACAATAATTCCTGAAATCACATCAAGCTTCACTACAACTGTTCCTCCACCACCTCCTTTCCTTCATCCTCTATAACAAGAAGCAACACCAACACCTACACCAACAACTTCAGAGACTACAACATCACTTCCTACACTTCCAGATTTCGCTTCTGTATTTAAATTCAATGAAAGATTCTTCAACCTGGAAAAAGATGTGTCAGAGATAAAGCAAGTTGACCAGTATGCTCAAGCTCTATCCTCCATTCCTGCTTTAGTTGATTGTTACATGGACAACAAACTTGGAGAAGCGATAAACAAGGCCATTTTAGCACATAATTTAGACTGCAGACAAGAAGCTCATGATGAGAAGAATGCTTACATAGAACTTATTGACACATCAATGAGATCTCTTATTAAGGAATAAGTCAACTCCTAACTTCCACAGATTCTTCCTTAAGCAGTATCAGATTTTGCAACTCCTATAATAGAGAAAAATGTCACAGAATTAGTAGAAGCTGCAGTCTTGACAAGGTGTTGGTCACAACCAACGTCTACTTATGAGGCAGCCATATCACTCTCCGAGTTTAAGCTTACAAAGATACTGATAGACAAGATGGAGAAGAACAAGTCATATGATAAAGCTGACTACAAAAAGAAGCTTTATGATGCATTGGTCAAGTCTTATAACACTGATAAAGATCTCTTTGATTCATATAGTGAAGTCTTTTCGTTGAAGAGGAGTCACGATGAAGACAATGATCAAGACCTCAACTGGATCAGCGGGGGAAGAAAGAAGGAAATCAAGTAAATGATGCTGATCTCCAGAAAGATTCAAGCGTCAATAGGAAAAAGAAGTCTTAAGCACCATATAAGACGTCTCACAATCTCAACATAAATTTCTGGAAGTCTGCATACAGAGGAGCCAAGTTCTTATCGTTGAAGATTTTGGCATGCAACAGATCAGAGTTCGTTCAACAAGAGGACAATGATGAAAAACTCGTTGTCAAGGAAGGTTTACAAAGCTGATGTTTTAGTTCAAGAAAACCCGAGCGACTCTAACTCCTGATCCTGATTGGTGTAAGAGCGACAAGTTAATCTTCCAACCTCCTCAGAGTCTAGATAAGTCAAGTTTTGCAGTGCCTGAAGAATACCTCCCGCACTTCATTGATGTGCTCACGATACTTCATTTAATTTCTTTGCATTTGTCTTAAATCGGCTTAAAATTCCAAATCTGACTCAAGAAATACTGGTTGGACTAGCATTTAACCTGCTAAAAGGCACTGGCAAGAGTATTATGGAATTAGAGTACCATCTTGAAGAATGTTCCAATGCAATAACTGAACGACCTGAATGGCATAACCCCGAAAACAAACCATATCCATTCGATCTCAGAAAGCCTCTTTCGTTAATTCAAGATCATCGAGGACGTCAAATTATCCCCAAGGATTACTTTATCAATAAAGATCTGGAATATCTGAAGGGTGGAGATTTAAGCAGACGATACTCAACTTCTGTGGCAAAGACAAAAGCTACTACTTATGATCTAAAATGGATTGAAGACTTGGTTCAAGAATTGTGGAGTCCTAGGCAGGTGATATATGATCAACATGCTTACTTTGGCACTTCACACTAGGGTCCCAAATGCCAAAGCTTCTACGAATATGCAAGTAACTTGACTTCGTCTAAAGATGTTTACTCCAGAAAAAGAATTATTATGGTAACCAGACTTACGATTATGAAGAAGTATGACTACGGTCACCTAGAAGAGATTGAAGTTCATCGAGATGATCAGAAGATATATACGTCTAAAGAAGGTGATTTCAAAAGACTACGTCTACAATACATTGAAGACATGTTACTTCTACTCTTACAATAAAAGCTGACCAATCTCACAATCAATGAACGGTATATTTTGAATGTAGCATTATGTATGTTCACAAGATGGATTGTCATTCAAATGCGGGTGGAAGATCTTCAATTAGGTGTCGAAAGTTACCAAAAGAAGCTTAACCTTATGAAGCCAGACACATTCAGGTCAAATCTCAGAAAAAGGACCATGTACACTGCATATTTGAACCTGAAAGGAGTGATATATAAGGACCAGATGAACAGAAACTGATTGATGCGTGCTGATGAACTTCATAAATTCAGTGATGGAACACTTGATGATGTTCGGTCTGCTCTTAATGATATTGCTAAGGGAATAAGGATGGAATACCTGCCAATGAGGAAATGGAGTAACTTAGACAAGAAGAGGGCTCGGGTTATGGTTCAGGATATAGACAAGCATCTTTATCAAAGGAGGTTGATGCGGAATCTAGATAAGTTCATTGGTGGAAGGGAATACGAGAATGATATTAGGCTACTGGAAAGGACAATATCGCTTTGTCATATGTTGTCTCAACTCATTTCAAGTCAATTTCTCGTAAATTATAATCTTGTGAATATGTATATAAATAGTGTAGACTTAAAAAGTAGGCATATATAGTGTTTGAGTATGAATTTTCAAGAATTTCTTTGTAAATTCAATTTTTTTTCAAATTACCATACACAAACACCATATAATACCCTCTTAACTTGAGGGGGGGGCATAAAAAATGTTCCTATTGTGGCTTGTTAATAATGGATCTCTAGTTGTGTTACCTCTACTTCTCTAAGCATGTGCGTCGTCGCTCGTGCGCGACTCGCCATTGCAATATACCGTCCATTCTCATCAGCTAGTCCATCTGCTCGCTCGCCTATGTGATTACGTCTCTTGCTTTTCCGAGCTCTCGGCGAGAATTTTGATTAAAATATCGCTGAGCAATAATGTGATTTTTAAGATCTCATGTTTACGCTAACCCATTCAATGTGGCTAAAACTCTTTTGATTAATCGATGCAAATATGAAGGGGGAGCAAATGGTTATGTGATTGGCTAAAATAAGGAAGTACCAGAGACCGACCATTTATATTACTGCATTAGAGGTATAAGGTGGTTAAGTTTAGGTATTCATTCCTATGATCCAGCCAGAACCGGAGGGATCTACCCAGGGATATTCCACGAGATAGTGTAGTAGTCCTTAAGTATGAAAAAAGGAGTAAAAGTGAGTATAAGGGAAGAGTGCTGACTAAGATGGATACTGGAGCAAACCCAACAAGGTACTAGTTATGAAGTCTCGGTAAGCACTGAAGGGGTTGAAGAATTAAAAAGAAAAGTTAAGATAAAGGGTGAAAAGAAAGAAGCCCTCCTTACTTAATGGTAGAAGAAGAAACAGGGTCAATACACTCTGTCAAGAAATCACAAGATGATTGCTGACATTGAAGACTGACATCATAGACCCAGTGATACAATGTACAAACCTCCCTAGCCACTCAGAATCTCTCAAAATATTTATGTTTCATTTCTCACGGAGATTACACGCATTTCTATCAACTTTCTCACTACGAGTTAGTTAGTATTAAAAAGGTGGCAGTCTACTCCAGCCTCCGATCACTAAAACCAAAGTGCACTATTAAGTTTAGAGCCACAAAAGATCATCAGTAAATCTCATTAGGACACCTGTCAAAATTATGCTTGCTAATTCACACAATGTGAACTACAATAAAAGTATATTAAGAGTCATATGCATTATCCTTGTGATTTTGCCAGAACATCCGAGTGAGACTAAATTATTCACAATGAAGATGGAAATCCTTCTTGAGCCAACATCAAACAAGCTCTTGGTAGGTGACTTGTGAGATCCTATATGGATCGAGCTTATGATACTGGATATCGATTCAGTCCAGCTTATGAATTGGCGAATTTTTGAAAAAGATAAAATTATTGGTGTGTCATAAAAACTGTTTGCAATTTGACCACCGATTGATTTTCTAAATTGATTTTCAATCTTATGTCCATGGGAAGCCTCACAAAGGTATATGGATATAGGAAAGCTGAACATGAATTGACAGCTTAATCGAGAAGATAGTAACTTACCGGTTTACTTTTACCGTGTTGTTTGCTTTGAGACACTCCGGTAATAAGAACGGCTAGTGCAGCGGTGAAACCCTGTCAAGGAGGTTCTTCGAAATCCTACCTGATCACAAGCATTATTTATACTGATTAACGGGGAACCGTGGTTGTTACAGCCGTATTCGACGAAGTGACAAAGCCACTTTCATCCATATATATTGTTTATCACTAACCCATTCATGCAGGTTTCCTGACAGTGGTAGCGGTTTCCCGATGACAAGTTAAAGCCAATACCACATGCTCATACTCGACCGACATATATAAAGACATCATGAAAGCTCAAGTACATGTTTCAAGACTTTCGCTACTCTGATATCATACATCTTTCTTGAAGCGACGAAGTATTAATTTGATACCGTACGTCCTCAAAAAAGTGACAAAGTGTTAAAGTTAAAAAATATCACGAAAGATGGTTACACAAGCTTTCAACGTCAAGAACAGTATGAGCATGTTGGTCCAAAAATCACAAGATCACAAGAAGGCAAGATCACAAGATAATGATAAGAGATTATGTTTGGTTGATGATTTCTAAGAGCTCAAGATCATATTCATATCAAGTCAAAGATGCAAGTCAAAGCCTAAAGTCAATGATCACTACAACATATCACATGTTAATGATTAAAGTTAAAGACTACGAGCTAAAGACTAAAGTCATGGCATAGTATTATAGGATTAAGATTGTTTTGTAAATTGGAGTGACCTCCCTTAGGGGGAGATTGTTAGAAACACAAAAAGTATCGGTCACTACCAATATAGTTAGTCGTAGCTCGTAGATTAATCAAATGTAATATTAGAAAGCTAACCGGACCAAAGACACATGGAAAGCCCATAAGCAAATCCCATGGCTGGTTACATATGATGTATAAATACCCTCTCCACACATAGATAGGGTGTTGGTTGGTTGGTTCATTCACACATAATCTAATCTTTCTTTCTTTCTTACTTTCTCACACTAGAACCTTCCTCCTATCCACTTTCTCTTTCTAGAATTTTTTTCATAGTTATTTGGTGTTATAGATTACTAGCATATTCTACATTCCATATGTATTATAATTAACACCAATTGAAGACTCATTAGACTGAGAGGACTCGGCTAGTACTCCTCCTCTGATATAAATGACATGATTGTGTCTTAAGGTAAAGTGATCATAGCTTTCACATATATCACACTCAGGGTAGTTTCTACAATCATCAGGTCTGTGATCATTGAAACCACAGTATATGCATGATGGGAAAGGCTTTGCCTTAGCTTTCTGCTTGGAAGGAGATGCATACTGATAAGGTTGAGCATTGTAATTTTCACTCCTTTTTGGTGAAGCAGTATACATTTCATGATCTGAGGTCTTATGATCCTCCTTTTTCCATATCATGCAGTAGAGAATCCTATAGCAATCATTAGTTGAGTGATTGGTATTGTGACATAGTTCACACTTAAGTTGTGGCTTTTGAATAGGCTTTGGCCTGAGTGCCTTAGGTGAGTCAGAGTTTTGAACTTTTGGTTTAGAATCTTGACTCATTTTTGATGATTCAACTAACTTAGATGACTTAGTCTGTTGAATATGTGATTTTAATTCTTGAGTCTTTTAGGTAGAATTGACCTTTTCATCAATCAACATCTGAAAAGTTTAGTTGATTCATTTATCTTTGATTCTTGTTTAGTGTTTTTGACTTAAGTAGGAACTGAAGGTGTTGTTTGCTCAGTCTTACTAACAGCGACAGTTCCTAAAACACTCTTGTTTAAAGAATCTTCTGTTTCAGGCTTTGCATGTTTCATGATACCTAAGCTTGGTATTTCTTTTGGAGAGTGGGGTTGAAAGGTCAATGACATTACTTCTAAGCTTGGAGAAGCTCCGTAAAGAATTTTTAGGGGAGGTAAAGGAGTAAGGGATTCTGCTTTAGAATCTTTCATTTTTGATGATGATTCCGTGTATAATTCACCACCAAGAACTTTCTTCTTTTGGTGAGGAATTTTCTCACCGATGCATTGATTAACCTTTTTTGAGTTAGTTAGCCATTTTTCATTGATCTTTTTCTCTTCTTTGAGTTGTTATTGAAGAGCATGATTTAACTTAGTAAGTTTAGTGTTTTGAATTTGAAAAGTGACAGCATCAAGCCTAGCTTATTTTAAGATTAGTAGTTCATCTCTACACTTGTTTAATTCAAAAACAATTTTGTTGTATTTTGATAGTAAGTTTAATCTTTGCTCCTCAACAAACTTAAGATCAATATTGATATACTTAAGGTAATTTTTCCAATCGGCATCTTCATCCATAGAGAAAAGAATATTTACTTTTCTTATGGTGATGTCGATCCATTCACCATTTTGAGCATGATTATTTCCTATAGTGAGCTCATCATCAGCTAGAGCCATTAATACCTTGACCTCTATTACTTCCTCATCATCTGAAACCCCTTCCTTATCCCAATCAAAAGTTTTAGCAACTAAACTTATGTTCTTTAGTTGAAAGGTCTTTGGGGTCTGAGATGTAGAGGGACTAGCTTCAAGGAGTGTAAGTTTAGCTTTCATTTTCTTATACTCGGCCTTGTAGTCTTTTTGAATTTTGGGATCAGCCTGACTACTTGAGGACTGAGAAGACTAAATAAGTTTTGGAGTAAACTTGAAAACCATTTATGGAGAAGCCGGATACTGATGATTTGTAAAAAGGTTCAAACATTTTAGAAAAACAATCTTTAGCAAAATGACTTTTTTGCCACATGTAAAACACTCAGTATTTTCATTTGCTTTTTGACTTAAAAAAGTATTTCTTCTTTTTATAAAACGTTTTGAATTTGCCAAAAGGGCTCTCTCATGAAACTCAATGTCTAAGTCTCTGAGGTACTCCTCACTAAATCTTTCATCTACCTCATCATCAAAATTTTCTTGGAAATCCTGTATAACATTATTAGAGAAGAATGCAGTAGAAATAGAAGTACTAGATGGAGTGGTTACAAGGGCCTTTTTGGGGTCAGAATACCTTCTTTAGATTAGGTTATCCTCATAGACAAACCTTCCATAAATATCTGCAAGGTCAAGGGTCTGAGTATGATTGGCATTTCTCGGTCCCTCAGAGAAGGGTAACCACTTCTCAGGGAGACTATTCACAAAACCAACATTGATTTCATGTTTAGAGAGGTTAACACCATCATTGGCAAGCTCATTGAGTAAGGTCTTATAACAGGTGTAGGTATGTAAGAGACTTTCAGAGGGTTTAGCCCTAAAAGTTTGATACTCAAGTTTCAGATCCATGATCTTGTTTATAACACCCTCAAATCTGAGCACGCAATGGAATGTTTGAATATCCGAGGGCGTTACATTTATGGATCAATAGCACAAGATTCTGAGAACGACTACAAAACGTGTCATTTGAAAAATAAAGATACATTGGATTAACAAAATACTTGTTTGTTACATAAGCCCATGGCTTCAAATTGTTCAATAATATAAATAAAGA
>BQNB010072733.1:0-32338 GCA_026074375.1 Tanacetum coccineum
GTGGAATTTGACCTTTTGCCTTGGTCAAGGGCATTCGGTTAGGATCTATATTAGGGTTGCTATATAAGTGTGTGCTATAACTCGCGAATCAGTGACCTCCATAGCATGTTACAGGTTAATTTATATATTAAACATTATTTTATGTGTGCCATATCACAAAATATGTCCACCTCACTTTTTAAACCCATTTCCAAACACACCCTTCACTCTCACCCACTTCACCACCATAGCAGCCACCACTTCACCACCACCACCACCACCATTCACCTCTCTTCACCTACCCCCATCACCATACACTGTATCAAATCAATCTCTTGCAGTGGCCAAGAATGAAAGCAGGAAATCAGTCTAGTACTTATATTAACATTATCTCCCAATATAATTTCCGAGACCCCGTCCCTAGATTCTGACTGCATCAAAAACACTTTTACGCATAAATAAACCGTACAAAAAATAACTCTTTACATTTAATATAGCTAGGGATTTTCTTGAGAATAAAAACTGCAGCCACCGACCCTTCATAATTTTATAGGAAGAAGAATTGCGAATTTCTTGAGAATAAAAAGGCAAACATCATATACATAGATCCGGAAATAAGAAAACAATAAAAAAACACAAAACCCATTAAAGGTTGGTGGTGTTTATGTTCGTCGTTGTTGTGTTTATTACAGTAGTGCGTTTCAAAAATGGTTGTGGTTGTATTCGATCAAGTATTGTTACTGGATTAGTGGTGGTTTCCATTGGGATGTCGTAAATGATGGTGATGGGTTTTGTTAATTATGAATGGATGGGTGGTAAACTAGTAACAGGTGGTAAAGTGTGATCGTGTAAGGTCGTTTATAATAAAACATGATCAATTGCGACCTGATCATAGTTGCATAGCATCTGGAATACAACGAACTCCATGGCTATCAAGTGTAGTGCAATCAGTTTACTTAAACTCATGTGTTGTCGCATCTGTTTACTTTAAATATAGCTTAAAATAATTTAAAGTTTACCACAACTAAACAGTGTTTGAAAAAGTAAGTGCGTGTTAAACGTGAAGAAAGGATGAAGAAAAAATACCACAACTCAACAGGTTTGAAAAAGAAGTGCGTTTAAGGAAGAAAGGTTGAAGAAAAAGTGTGGGGAAGAAAGGGTGTATTTGTTTTGTTCTATTGAAAAGAAGGAATAAACATAAAAAAAATGATATGATGTGTATGGTAACCTGCTCCACATAGACATCAACAGGTTTGCAGGTCACCAAGTACACAGAACTGACCAAATTCAAAAGTTGGCTACACGGATTTGCAAAAAAAATAGCAGGCTACACATAACTACAAAAAGTGGCAAGTTAGATACATTTCCAGACAATTATCCCAAAAGGAAACTACAAACGATATCTTTTTCTTTGGATTAAAGCTCGGTTGTACAGAAAATAAAATAAACTTTTGTACACCAATCAAGTTGTTGGTTATCTATATCAACTATACGTTGCCATGCCCCTCTAATGTACTATTACTAGAATCCTGTGAAGAAACAAAAAAAGTCTTGGCATAAGTTATACAAGGGGTAATTCCGTGTCTTGCCGATTAAAAAGTCTCGGCGCAAGTTAAGAATCTGAGACAAACATTATGTTGACTTAATATTTAGATGGTCTTTCTGCATTCCTCAAACATTGAAAGTCACTATTGGGCCTCAGGAGATTGAATTCCTATGTGATACATGTGGTAACTCATAAATGAGTACGATCAAAACTCTTTTGAAACACATATCTAATAACGGCTTTGACGCAACCTATACCACTTGGCATATACACAGTGAACCGCGTCCTCCGCCGCCTTAGCCAGTAGTACACAACAAACCACAACAAACTTCACCTTAATACAATGAGCCAACTCAAACAACGGGAACTGGCATTAACCAGTTCGAAGAGTTATTCCCTAGGGCCACCGATGAGTTATTTCTATGTTGTGATTGTATAAGTTAATTGGACTTTATGTCAAAGATGTCACATGTCAAGGTCTTAAATAAATGGATGGATAATGGGTTTAACATGATGCTAAAATTCATCCAAGAGGATTTCCCCCCTAGTAAAGAAAACAAAGTCTCGTCGTCATACTATGAAATGAAAAAGACATTCAAAATGATCGGGTTAGGATACGATTCAATCCATCTGTATAAATGATTATTGTTTATAGGAAAATGAAATGTATGCATAAAACTAAGACCTAGAATTAGACCTAAAGTTGTGATTAGTGGATTTTTAAAGTTAATTGGTGGAGAATGATGAGAGAGAGAAAATATGTAGGACACTTGGCATGAATTGTATGGAGTAGGTTTATTATTAGGCTTATTTAGTAGGTCTATTTATCACTACTCTTATTTATAATTGAGGAAGGGTAACAAAAATTTAGATAATCGTCCAATCTACCAAGCGAGTAGATGAAAAGACCTGAAGATAAAAGGGAATAAATTCGCCAAAAAAGGTGTTACGCTACTTTCTGTTAAAACCTTGACTACAACGTATATACAACTCGCAACACAACACAGAGGACATGATTTTGCATGCTATTGGAAAGTCTAAGGAAAACGGTAAGATGCACTACCCGATGAAGGGTAAAGCTTAAATTGTTTTTAACATAATTGAATTTGCAAAAGAACCTAGAAACGTCCGATTAGGGGTGGCTATTAATGATTTCATTCATTTGGAAACCTGAGTCAAACTTACTGCATTAGACCGGTCATATTGACATCATACAACACACCCCCGTGGGTATGTATGAAAGACACTTCTTTCATGTTGACGTTGTTAATTCCTGGTCCTAAATCACTTGCAAAGGACATTGATGTTTTTTTTACAACCTTTGATTGTTGCACTACAAACTTTATGGAAAGATGGAGTCACGATGAGAGACACTGCTACTAGTACTCATTGCACAACAAAAACGACACTTTTATAAACCATCAATGATTTTCCAGCTCGAAGCAGTTTGTCTGGGTGGACTAGGCAAGGATACTTTACATGCCCCACATGTAACTTAGACTCTCCATCGGTTCGTGTAAGAGGGAAAACTGCTTATGTTGGTCATAAAAGATTCTTACACAAGAACAAGAAGGCATTCAATGGTCAAATTGATATGACTCGTCCTCAAAGCTTTACTAATGATGATATCACGAAACAACTTAGTAAATTCCCGATTCGTATCCTGGGGAAACATCCACATGTCAAGCACAAAAAATCTAATCGTAAGGTCGAATTGATAATAAAGTGATGTTATAATAATAATAATAATAATAATAATAATAATAATAATAATAATAATAATAATAATAATAATAATAATAATAAGCTTTTTCGGCGTACTGGTATTGTTTCTCTCAGACCTATTTTCTATAATGCATTGTCTGTGTTTAATACATCTATGAAGATTGACCTTTTGACTAATCCAAGTGAGATCGCTACCTCCAAACTCATAAAGAAAATAGCAGATATATATTTCACACGGGTTAATAAAAATGTAGAATCTACATTTTCTTTATCTCCTCGACAGATTGCCTTGTAGACTTCTCAAAGTGAGGATCATACCTCTGACTGGCTTAGGACGGTTCTTATTTCTGGTGTTGGGACAAACTAGGAACGGTAAGACTTATCATTGTGTTTTGTGTTATCGGTTAGGTATCCCCTTATTTTCTGTTTTGAAGCCTTGTTCAGCTTGTTCAAGGGTTTTTGTTGGGGATATTTATAGAGACCATGTTGTATCGTATGCTGGGATTATTAGTATTAAACATCGTCATAACGTTGGTCATGATACACTTGTCGACATATGTTATCGTTATGGGATTTCAGCTGATAGGAAATTTGATATCAGGTTGGATAGAAGGCGTAACAAACCGTTATGTCCAACAGATATGTTGCTTTACTTATGGGATGAAGGACTTGATGTGTATGTGGATTTGACTGGATCTTCACCCTTCACGCAAATCGGGATGGTTGATTTCGTACCCGGTCAGGCTATGATTGATGTTGCACAGCGTAAACGAGGTAAGTATATGGCTATGTATGCGGCTATTAGATATGGGTTTCTTCCCTTTTCTTTATCTTCTTTGGGGGAATTAGAGGCAAATGCAGTTATATTGTTGAAGTGGATCCGAAAGTTTTCCATGGCTCAAGACATTGGGGCATGTGCTACTGTTTATATATTTAATATGATCAGTTTCGCTATTGCTAAAGGAGTGGGGTCCTAAATAGTATCTCGACTCCTGTTTAATTTATTATAAATCTCTTGAATTTCTTAAGAAAGTGATTTATTGATAATAATAATAATAATGATAATAATAATAATAATAATAATTTATTGCCCAACACCTCATGAATTGTTTAAATGGGGCTGCTGTTGCTATTTCTGATGAGTTGGTCTCCTCTATCACCCAAGTGGTGAATCTCTTTCTTGATAGGAAATGCCCCAACAGGTTGGGCGATTACATTGCCAGTGCTCCTCTCACACCGTTGGATAAACCAGGTGGTGGTATTCGTCCTATAGTTGTAGGTACTGTCTGGAGACGTTTGGTATCTAAGGTTAGTGCTATTATGATTGGTCATTCTTTGGATGGTTATTTAGACGGTCTTCAATTCGGTGTTGGGGTGGCGGGTAGAAGTGAGGCTATCCTTCATTCCGTGAATCGTTTGATTGAGGCTTTTGGGGAAGACGTTGGTCTTTCGATGTTGTTGGTGGATTTCAAGAATGCCTTCAACTTGGTAGATCGAGAGGTTATGTTACATGAAGTTCATCTCCGTTGCCCTGCTATCTCGCGTTGGGTAGAATTCTGTTACTCTAACCTAGCTAGATTGTATTACGGGGAACACACCTTATGGTCATGCCAAGGAATGCAGTAGAGTGATCCCCTTGGCCCCTTGCTTTTTTCCCTAGTGTTACATCCCTTAATATGTAAGATTAGAGACTCCTTTAGCCTTTCTTTGCATGCTGGTTTGAGTGGAACAAGATTATGATTGGATTTCTAAAGCTACGGGAAAATTAATGCAAACACTTAAAAACAATTAAGGGAAAACAAATTTTAACTAAAAACGTTAACGGGAATTCAATAAAATGCGACAAATAAGCAAGCACACTAAAATTAAATCCTAAATGATTTTCTAAACTTTTCCTAATCCTAATTGATTATTTAAAAGAAAATGCTAAAGAAATTCTAAACCGAGGGTGTTTAAATCTTAAAAAAATAAGGAAAACATAAACGGGGACGAAATCTCGTTCTTTAAAAAATGAACTTTCAAAATATTAACCCTACGAAAGTAAATTTCAAACCTAAGCCTAGAATATGTTAAAAGAAAATCTTATAAAAAAGAAAATTATTTTTTTTGATTATTTTTCGATTTTTTTAAAGTTTTTAACAAAATTAATTCACGAAAAATATAAAACTTTAAGCTAAAAATCCTAATTTTTTTTCTAAAAGTAGCTTATGATAAGCAGGATGCAGAAAAAATATCAAATCCTAATGAGCTAAACTAAATAAGCTGGGAAAAATAAAATAAGCACTCGAAGTGCTTATTATAACTAAAACTTAAAAAAGGGGTAAAAGGATTTTAAATGCACCTTAGGACGTAAAAGTCCCAAGGGCGCAGTGGTTAGAGGTTTGTGGTGTTGTGTTATACAGGTTGAGGAGGGTTGAGGTTGTGGGTTCGAGTCATGCTCACCCACAATTTCCCTTCTTATCTTTTTTATATTTTTTTTTGCAAAAACTTTAAAAAGCAAAGTTATAAAACTTAGAAAAACTAACAACTTTAATGAAAACAATTTTTTTAAAAGTCAAAATTTAAGCTGAAAACAGCTTATTAAACAGACAAAAAGCTTAATTAAGCTTTTATTAAACTTGATAAGCTAAAAACGGGTATAAGCTAAAGCTAGAACTAAATAAGCTATCACTAACTTAAAACTAACCTATTAAGCTACTCTAAGCTTGAAATGAACAAAAAGCACAAGCCATAAGCTAAAATTTTAATTAAGCACTTATTTAAAAACTGCATACCAAACAGGCCTTAAGGGCAACTTTAGGCTTAATTTTCTATAAGCAAACAGATCCTTATGACATTCTAGCTTATATCATCTTAAACCTTGGCCAAAAAGCTACATAAAACCACTTTTAAAAAGTATTTTGAACTTAAAATGCTTAATGTATAAGTTGCTTCAAAACTGCTTGTTTACTCAGCATATACTGAGTGAACTTTTTATTATGAAAAGACAAACTGTTGAATTGCAGCTTAAAAACAGATATCAAAATAAGCCAACCATTTAAAAATAAGTTCAAACATATTATTATTAACCTACAGACTACTTGTAAACTAAAAATCAAGTCCTAAAAACTAATTTTACCCTCTAATAATTGAGCTTAAAAGTGGTAGGCAACTTTAAGCTTAATTTTCTATAAGCAAACAAATCCTTATGGACTTTTGGCTTATTACACTAAAAAAGGACCTATAATACTACTTAAAACATTAGTTGAAAAGCATTTTGAAACCCAATTGATCAAAGAAAAAGCTAATGGAAAACTGCTTATTAACTCAGTAGGAACTGATTTTACTTTTGGTTTTTCAAAAAGCTAATTTTAAGCTTAAAAACTGATGACTTAATGAACTTTTAAAAGCAAACTAAGTTGAAACAGATCTACTATTACCTAAAATCTACTTGTGAACAAAATTTGAAATTCTAAAAACTATTTTTACCTGCTGATTTTTAAGTTAGAAAATTGTTATTTGTCTATTTTCTCTACTGATGCATTTGACCACTAAATTACCAAATCTAAAAACTAACAAATGCAGGCTAAAGTGACTAGTTCTTACACTCTAAACTAATCAAAACAAGAGCAATGGAAGCAGTATTAACACCTAGAACAGACATGGGCTGGAAATGCATATGTTACTTTGAACTTACCACATATGCTAAAAACTACTTAAAAACTTTGATTAAAACTGATTAGACTTAACAATAACTTTAAATCCTTTAATCATAAACGTAGATATAAAGTTGTAAGTTGAATTTAAGGCTCAAAAGACTATGGACAGTACTAACTCTAGTTAGTACTGCCATAAGCCAAACACCCCGTAAGATTCTCAAAACCCATATTAAGCTTATGAAAATAAGATTTAAGGCACAAATTACAAATACCAGATATCAAAAAGCTACAAACAAACCTAATGATCAAATTTAGACAATCAATTAAGCCAGAACAATTAGCTATAATATTATGCTTCTATTTTTGAATTTTTGACAGTTTTATAACAAATAAGAGTAAACTAAGAATTTAAACCTAACAATCAAACATAATAAGCATTAACAACTATAATAAGCACTATTAAGCAAAACTAAACAGCAATAAGCAGAAAATAAGCAATAATAAGCTAAAATTCAAAAATAAGCTTTAAAAAGAAGTTTGAGAACTTATAATAGCCTTTGCTCTAAACAAGGCTTATCAAATGCTCTTGTGAGCTATCAACAAGCTCCATCTTATCCTAGAATAAGCTGGTGTGGTCTTGGAAGCCCTTCCATTACTGGCTTCCCTTCTATTTAAGAAGTTGTGGTAATTTGATTGGAGGATTTAAAGTCTTATTTAGCTTAGTTAAGCTTTATAAAAGCTTAACTAAGTGAAGAGCTAGCTTAATACTGTAAATGACAGCTTAATGAGCTTATTTGAACATTAGAGAGCTTATTTAACAATACTGTTTATAAATGAAAATATGAAATGACAATTAGACACTATGAAAATTAAGTTCTTATTGATTTAACAAACGGATTACAATCTATTGAAAAGAGAATTACAATGATTTTGAAAACAAAATAAGCTAAATGACTTTATAGAGAAAATTAGATTAAAAAGCTAAGTTCTATTCTACACTAAGCTACTCTAGATAGATATCTCATGTGAGTGAGAGAGGTCTTGTATTTATAGGCCTGAAGAGAAGGATCTAGACCTCTGCACACGCTCCTCTTTGCTTTGATCTCGTCCCTTGAATTCTTCCTATCATTGGCTCTCAATCTTTAGCCGTTGGATTAACTAGTGAGCACACGGATTGCCAAGCTGGCAATCCCATATCTTTGGAGGGTGTGTTTTTTTAGCTTGATATCAGTACAAAATTCCACATTTGGTGTGTTTGTTTGAGCATGCGTGTCATTCCCCCTTGTTATAGCTAGCCAATCAAAGGTGTTTGATGATGTTTTTGCTTGATGAGATGCTACTTAGTACTTGGAATCTCTTGTGGCCACGTTGAATTGAGTTAAATCCCTTTTAATTGAGGTTAATTTCGAGCTGGGTAAAATTGGGGAAGAAACGTGTACAGTAATAACGACTTTTCCAGCTTCTTTTTTTTACCCCTTTTTTTCATTGACTGAGGAAATGGGGGTGTTTGACTTGGGCTCGGATATTTTATAAAAGGGTTTGGGCCGGTGTAATTTGGGCTTGGGTTAAAAGGGTGAAAGGTTTATAGATTTTAAGAGTTAACGACCGTTAGTCCTAAGGCTTTTAGGGACTAATGGTGTTATGAGCTTATGGACTTATGGTGAAATTGTTTTAAAATTAAGGGCTCATTTAGGATTTTGAGGGTTTTATCTTTTTTGTGGGTTGACCAAGGGTTGACTTTGTTGACCTTTGCTAGACACTCTCGGCTCTTGTACACTCTATCCTTTCTCGTGTTCGTGTTTGTCCGGTTTTGACTGTTTTCTTGTGATTTTTGCAATATCCGTACCTACACATCACAAATGACAAAACAAGCAATATACAAGCATAATTTGCACAATTTGTTCATTTTAGGGCCATTTTTGGTATAAAAAGGATATGTGATTTCTCACATATCAAAATTCCCCAAACTAAGTGATTGTCGTGTCATCACACAATGTTATATGCTCTAAAACCAAATACCTCAAAACTTCCCCAAACTAATCCTTTGAAAAGTAGCAAAGTCTTTTGTGGGGAGAGTTACGAAATCACAAGTTTTAAAACACCCAATTTTCCTATTTTTCAAAACTTTTTTCCATCTTTATGATTTTTTTAGCAACTACCTAGAATATTCCGACTTTCGTTATTTCCATAACCGTTAGGGATCATAGAACAAGATGTAGCTTAGCAAGAGTTGTCACGTTTGTTCATCAAACCAACCCCATTCTGTGCTGTGTCCCTACAACCACCCAATTGCTTGACTGAGACCCCACTCTTGCTTACATTGTTGTTTAGACCTATGATTACAAAGAATCAAGAAACTTACCTGTGGTGTAGTTATGTGGTGTACTATTTTTCATGATTCAGTTTTAAATTTATATTATGCTGACTTAAACCAAAAACAACTTTAACGGGCAGTGTACCAGGTCGGTGGTGATTCGTCGGTAAGTATGGTTGTCAATAACACTTTAAGCAGAGGTTAAAATCTCTTAATGTATTAAATTTCGGTTTTACTAAATCTAAGTTAAACGAATGCTAATTCACTATGGCTCAGTTCAAATCCTAATTCTAACAGGTAAAAAGGGGTTTCAGCCTAGAGAGATGAGAGACTGGAACGGGTTTGGTGGTGGGACTACACAATCATTCAAGACCTTTACCCCTCCGTAACTGACAAATTAACATGATAGATAAAAAAGCGGTCAAGCCTCTATGAATAGAACATCTATATTGCCATCATTAATCCGTTTAGAAGTTGGTTTGTTTATTCAGTGACAATGATTACTTATTCGAATTGGTTGGCCATATATTTGTATACTTAGGCGGGACTTCATCATAAGAACTGGACACATTATAATTCTATCACCAAATTAAAAGCGAATTCGCATAAAGCATCTTTACTTTTCTGATATAATCTATCTGAGGGATATAAAAGCAATGGTGATCTTGTTAAACCCTAGCATTCATAGAGGACTTTACACACTTACTGGCTTAACGGCGATTTCATAATCTAAGTAGTCCACTTGTCCAAACTATCCAAGGGAATCAGAACTTTATTCTATTGATATTATCTAGATTCAACTGCTAGTCAACTTGCTTCACACTAAACCAAAAGACAATATCGATGTCATAGTTAAGCCAGTATGGTTTCTAGAGGAATTTAGTAGGACAATATTTGTGATCCTCTTATTCTTAGATGTACTAAATTACTATATGGAGAGTTTGTCCTGGCATCTAGATTTACATGGTCTGATCATAGATCCGTTGAATGATAGGTCGAATATTAAGCACATAAAAACAAGTATAAATTGATATAAATAAACTAATCATACAGTTGTTAAATTAAGCATCGGATGATATAAAAACAAAACAAACATTTAGATCTTCATAATAATGGACTAATACCTAAAGGTATTAGCCTTCAAACATCATAATTAATACAAGAGTAATGGACTTTAGCCATGGGATAAATTAACCGTGTTAACGAATTAATACATAAAAACTGACACACGATTTCAAACAGTATAAGAAATTCACGTTGTCTCCTATGGATTGGAATGCGTTGTGAGACCTCTTCTGCTTTTTTTCTCCTCTGAAAATTGACTTTTGTGGTTTAGGTATCGATAATATGATTTAGCACACTTAAAAAATGTTTTTGAGTTTTGTATTTATATGGTCTGGAGTCGGTGTCGATACGGCGTATCCAATGTGTTGGATACAGCGTATTGGGGTTTCTTGGAGTAGGTGGGGACCACGTTGAATCTACTAGATATTTCACATTCTATATTTCCAATATGGAGTATTGTCTTTCTGGACTACGGTGTATTGCATCATGTGGTTCACTCGTCGGTCTTTGGTGAGTGCAGGCACAGATAAGCCGTATCTTCCTTGATGGATACGGCGTATTGGTTGTCAGAATAGTAATCTTCAAAATATCTTCGTTTAAGCTCCAGAATGCGCGCCGTTTGTTAATATTTACCAAGTACTCCATAATTACTGTAATTCTAGAATTACAAATACGATGTTAAGTATCAATTATTTGCATAATCATACCAAAATGGGTTATTACATGGGATAATGATCTATAAAAAATAGGACGTCTTTGATGTCATCAAATATCCCCCCCACTTGGTAACATGTAACTAATTCGCTTAATTGCTCAGTCGTGATGAGTTTTCTATCATAAGCTTGGCAAGGATACACATCTCCACCGTTAAAGCTAAGGAGTAACAAGTTTATAAAAGGTAAATATAGGTTTGTATGATAAGATTAGGGTTGATATTTTTTTTCAATCTTTCACCAAAAGTACCACTCTAACAAGGCAGTTGAAGCACACATACTTGGCCGTAACAACGGAATAGAACATGTGTGTTGATCACATCCTCATTCAAATTTAACAACTGTTAGGAGGAAGAATGATATTGGGTAGGGACCTTCTATGGTTCACAAAAGTCATAACAACGAGGCAGCCATGAGACTTGCATACATGGTATGATCGAGGAATAACATGCACGCTATATACATCCTCTTCGGTTACAACCATGACTAGTCACTAGGAAAGAGAAGTAAATTGTTGTTAAATAAAAATTACGAAACAAATAGATTAAGTCTAAACAACAACCTAAGTTGGCGTTCCCGTAACGGTCACGTCCTAAATTCCCTTACTTACATACTTTACAGGGTTAAGTGTCGTTATTTTACAATTTATATTATTCTTACATAGTCATTTGTATCAACGAACAATCGATCCTTCGTGTAATTGCTTCAGTAGTTGCGAAACGATTATCTTCAAATTTTTCTTTCACTCTTTTTTTTTGCTAACACTATACTAAGAAACTCGGTGTAGTTTCACCATCTTCATGATCATAATAATTTCGGATAATTCCTTCGGTAATTTATTCATTTTCGATCATACTATTATAAATGCTATGGTAGTATAAAACACATGAGTTTTATTTCTATAATATACATTCCCATTTGCAGATGTGTGACAATTTATTCCAAAACGTACAAAGATAGAAAAGTTTGACACAAGACTCGGAAAATACAAACGTTACACTTTAAGCAACTGCCAACTGTAAAATAAACTTAATCTAACAGGGTAGGCTAAGGTGTAAAGGTGTAACGAAACAAACAATTGGTGTATTTCCTAAAGGATTGGCTCTACGGGTTGTTCTAGGGGTATCTTACTCTTAAAGTGAGAGTAAACAAAGGGTTTATACGGGGGTTAACTAACCAGTGTAGTTAGTTAATAAGCAACATGAATAGGCGTTTTGGGTGTAATCCTAAAAATTTACCAATTTAAACAAGTTACTCCATCTAAATCCATAGTACTCATCATTGCGGTCTCGAGTGATATACCAAGCCAAGTTCTAAAGTCTACTACATCACCGGCACACTCATATTTTATGGAATTTGGGTAAACATTTAGAAACGGATAGGTTAAATCCTCACAATATCTAATAAGGGTTATTGTGTGCGGGTTATGTATCAAGTAATTTCACAAAAGTATGCTTGAATTTTTTTTTAATTTGAGCATATTTTAAGCATTTTAGTGTGAAAAATAGGAAAATATACAATTCTCTAATTATCATCCTCCCCACTTGAAATTATTAAACGTTCTCGTTGATATAGATAATAACAATTAAATACGGGAATTAAAAAGAATTAGAATGAGAAACTCCCCTGATATTTGCTCGGTAGATTCTCCATGTAGGTTTATTGAGCAAGAATTCGTGTTGAACAGCCGCCTTGAAGTTTCAAGACTCCAACACTTCAAGATCTCTAGATTTGTAAATTCTCCACCAATATTCGTCGATATTTCTTTCACGAGGTCCTGTATAAATTCTCAGAAAACAAATGCAATTCTATCTCTGTGTATTCGCTGGTTAGACTTGAAATAATAACCTAAAATTGTACAGTAAGTCGATACGCCGTATCCATTCCCAAGGATATGCCGTATTGATACTTGTGTTGAATACGCTGTATTCGTTTCATGAATACGTCGTATCGACCGTGCTGAAAAATAAAGACTGGATAACGTCTAGAAGGTCAATACGTCGTATCTATGGAGTTTGGATATGCCGTATAGACAGTCTGGAAAGACAGACTCGATAAAAATTGAAAATACATTATGGGTTGTCTCCTGGCATGCACTTTTGTTTACGGAAAAGTCTTTAAGTTAGACTTGCACCAATTTAATCCTTCATTATAACAACCAATTTGGGGTCACGAAAAGGAGATGCCAAATGGCACATAAACAAATTCATTGTTTAGAGGGCAGGAAAATAAATGACATCCCTTTGTAAGGATTAATCCCAAGTCATGATATCAACCTTTTAATTCCTTGATAAAAAGTTTTCAATTTTGAAAACTATTTATTAGATGTATCATGACTTGTTCCCAAAAGCTTTTTTGACTCATGTGCTTAGGTATAATCATTCGTATTTTATTACATTACCCCGGATGAAGACTGTTTTATATCAATTTCTATTATCATCATTGTCTTTTTCCAACTTTAAATCATCGGGTTGAATAATGTTGAAAAGGAATAGATCATTAAAGTACAAAAAAATTTGTTCCTCTTCATTATATTCGGACAGTGATGTTTCATCTTTCAAATCAAATCCGTCGATATCTTGAGGGTTTAAAGTGGGTTTAGTTAACAACTTCTGGATTTAGACGTATTGTGATAATTGTAACAATGGCTGGTAAACTCATTCTGTAATTATAAAAATTAAGTTGTCTAATTCATCACATATCTAACTGACCGCCCAGGCTCGGCGGTGGTGGGAAGGTGAATGGCTTATTGTTTTTTTATATATCATTTTCGACATCCGTTTTCTAATCACTGGTAGAAATTATTTTATAATGGGGGGTGGGTAGGGGGGGGGGGGAGGGGGTGGGGAGGGGGGGGGGCGAGGGATCATCGGGGGGGGGGGAGTTTTTGTAATATTATCTATTTATTCTTCCCTCCTTTCAATATCAGTCACAAACAACAACAATTTTTAAAGTAATCTTTCTTATGTTCTGTGGAGATCCTTAACGTGGCGTTCACAAGAAGTGTGTTATCCACTGATTTCATATTTTCATTGTGAAGGGATATAGATGGGGGTTTTCGCTTTTATTTGGTTATGAAGGTCATGTTAGTACTCGTGAATGTAATGGGCAGGAAATTAGTCGTGTGAGGTGAGTTAAAATGCGGACGGGGATTATCAGGTCAGCTCCGGCTGGGGGCTGAAGGGCGGAGGCAGCGTTGAAGGTGGGTGAAAAAACGTACAGGTTAGTGGGATAGGGTGAGGCACACTAACCGCCAAGGGGTCTATTGAATGGTAAGTGTCTATTTTTCTTTTCTAGTGGTTCTTGTTGATTGTTAGGCAGGTATGATGGTTTTAGTTGCAGAAGACGTGATATGTTTACAATTTTGTTTATTATTCGTTGGCTGTTTCTAGTGAAGCGTCTTAGATATAGTCTAGAACGCTGGGTCCGTGTAGAGTTGAGTTGTTAATTTTGTGCTTTTGAGTTTTTGCATTGTGGTTCTGTTCATTCCAGCAACGGGCAACCCATAAATAATTGTTGTGTCTTTCGTTGTCCGTGGGTTGTATTATTTTTATGATTCAAGTTTTAAATTTATATTTTGCGACTTAACCAAAACAACACTTTAACGGGCAGTGTACCTGTCGGGGGTAAATTTCTCGTGGTATGTAGGGTGTCGACTCACCTGTAGAGTGGGTTGAGTGTATCCACTGGCTCCCCTGTTATAACATGATCCAATGTAGTTTTTATTTTGTTTACTAATCCTAAGTCAAACCTATATGCTTATCCTATGTTACGTCTAATCCTTAAATTCTAACAGGTCTAAAAAGGTGGTTTCAGCCTGAGACACTTGAGGGTTTGGTGGTGATTAAATTTAAATTCAAGGGACACTTTAACAAATCGCAAGCAAATTTATACAGAAGGATAAAGAGTGGTCAAGCCTTATTGATTAAATACATGTATTAGCTATTAATCCGATTAGATGTTGGTTGTTTATTCAGTGCTATCTATTACTTATCTCGAGGTGCATATCATTCTTGGCCTTGTAGGCGCGAACCTTCATTCTTAGAACTTAGACACGTTAATTCTGTTCACCAAATTATAAGTATCCGCATAAAGTATCTTATTGCTGATATAATCTATCTTAGGGTATTAATGCAATGGTGATCTTGTTTAACCATAGCATCATAGAGGACTTTACACAACTTACTGCATTAAACGGCGATTCATACTCTAGTAGTCATCTTGTCCAACTAATTCAGGGGAACTCAGCAAAGTTATTTGTTTGATTGATTTATCTAGGTTCACTGACTAGTCAAAACTTGTTCAAATTATCCATTGGCTATATCACGATGTATTAGTTTGAAAGAGAGTATAATAGAAGGAATTTAGCAGGTCAATTTTTGTGATCATTTTATTCTAGAATGTTTTATCATTACTTTATGGGTGACGTTCGGATGTTGTGTGTTATTGGTCTGATAAATAGTTCATGTTTGTTTGGTTTGGTCGCTTTGTTATGCTATTAATTATTGGTGTTTGGGTGTTTTGTTTTTGATGTAGTGGTGTTTGGTTGATTGAGTGGTCAGATGATGTTCTTATTTTAAATTTATGGATCAGGTGAATGGATGGTTTGTTGGGAGTTGTAAGATCTTGGGGTCGGGTGCAAGGTGCAGACAGTGGAGAAGGAGAGGGGAGGATTATTATGATGTGTGGTATGTACTTGTGGTCTGGTGAGCGGGGTGAGCGGGGTTGGGGTGAATTGGAAGGGGGTGCGGGCACGGTGGTGTGGGGGTGGTCGCCGCGTGTTGGGGCGGGGCCGGGGGTGGGGGATGTCGCGGGACGGGGGGTGTCTAGGGTGGTTTTTAGGGTTTCGCTTGATTGAAGAGTTTTGAAGAGGGTTAGGTCTGGTCTTAGTCGTGAGTTAGGCCTGAAGGGGAGCCAAGCACGAAGTTCGGCTGCCGTGGGAAAGGTAGAACAGTTGAGCCGGGTGGGGAAGTGATGGCGGGGCTTCGTTTGTATTTTATTTATGTGATATGATTACACATGAACATTTCGACATAACCAAATATTATAAATTAATATTCCCTGATCGATACTTATCCAGAAGGTGTGTTGATTGAGTTTGTTTCTGTTGCGGTTGTTTTGTTTGGTATACGGGGGGCGTCCCGGGGGGAAGCTTTGGTTGAGGGTTTATTCTTCATTCCTGGAGGGGAGGGGGGGGGGTGGGAGGGGGGGGGGTGGAGTTTGGTAAGAGGGGAGAGAGAAGAGGTTTTTTGAGTAGGGGGTAGGAGTAAGGGTACTTTAGTGAGGAGGATAAGATGAGGGAGGGCAATAAGAGGGGTGGAAGGGGGGGGGGGGGGTACCATTAAGGGTACCATGAGTGGTTGATCGTGAAGTACTGTATGATCTTTGACTAAATTACTAGAGCATAGTTGTTGCTGATTTTTAAACTATCCGACCCTCAGGGTGTTGGGGCGTCCAACATCATAGGTCAGTGTTCACGGGTTTATAGGGGGGGGGGCAAGGGGGGGGCGTGGGAGGTGGAGCGGGGGTTGGGGGGGGGCGGGGGTCGGGGGGGGTGGGGAGCGGTTGGATGGTGGTGGCGGGGGAGTGGGGGGCGGGGGGTCCCGTGGGTGTGGGGAGATGGTGGGGTATGCAGCGCCGCGCGGGGGTGGTTTGGTGGGGGCGGCCTCCTGGGCTTCGTTGGGGTGGGGGGTGGGTAGAGGGGAGTTGATGTATCGGCATGGGGGGCGGGTGGGGGCGGTGGGGGCGGGGGGCGCGCAGCCTGGGAGACGTGGGTTTGGGTGGTTATGGGGGGGAGGGAAGAGTGCAGTGGTGCCTTGGTGGGTAGGTCGTTGGGCATGGGACGTGGATATCCGGTGGGCGAGGGGGGTGGGGGCTGAGGTGGGGGAGCTTTGGTATCAGGTAGGCCGTGGGTGGGTTGGAGTAGCGGGAGATGAGTGACGTGTACCGACTGAGAGGCTGTGGACGGGTTCGCGTAGGTCGAGGACGGGAGGGGGAGAGGGTGTGTTTGTGTAGTTCTTTATTTTGGTGTTTACATTGTCAGTTACGATTTCTGTTCAGCAGATCGATCCAGTTGTTCGTCATTGAGTTGATTTTTTTGTTGTCGATTCGACTTATCCAATTGTTTTAGTTGGGATTACGGCGTTTTGGGGGTTTCGCTGGAGAGTAGGGACCCACAGTTGGTTATTTCTGCATGAATATGCACATTATTATATTGAAATATACGGCTACAGTGACGCGTCGTACTGGAATTATCTGGAGATAAAGGAGTATTTGATTAATAGTGGTCTTACGTGTGTCCGCCAGTCTTTGCGTGTGGTGGTTCGGTCTACTGTTTTACAGGTGTTGATGGCGATGGAGGATACTGGAAAATTTTTGATGTCGGCGGTGTAGGGGGACGGGGGTGTGGATTCGGCAGGCCGGAACTACAGTGGAGAGCGACTAAGGGGGGTGCCTCAGGGCGTGGATCAGCCGGCAAAGGGCCTGGAGGGGCTGGTAAGGGGGTGATGGTTGTGGTGTAGTTGGGTGTTGGGTAAGTGGACCTTAACTGGACTTCCAACGTAGGGGAATGTTCTGTTGATCCCGCAAAAGCGCTGGAGGCAGCAGCGGAAATGCTTGTGGCTGCGTGTTTGACGGGGTTTTAGTGAAAGGATGTGGTGAGAATGTTTCTTGTAGGGCATAAGTAAATAAATAGAAAGGGTAGGAGCATCCATTGTGCGATAAAATGGTTTCCTAAATTATGGTTAGAATTGATGAATGCTATGATGTGTTGGTAGGTGGGGGTGTGGGGTTGGACGATATGTAGTTTTAAGTGGGGTATTAGGATTGGCTCTCTTGGCGTACATATTGGGGGCGGGGAATGCTGTGGATTTATTTTCTTGAGGGGGGGGGGGGGCGGGACACGGAGGCGGTCCGGGGGCGAGGGAGTGGGTTGGGGGTTGGGTGTTGGGGGCGCGGGCGCGGTTGGGTGGTTCGGTATATGGGGTTTGTGGGTGACGGATTAGGTCTTGAGGTGTTTTATTTATGATGATGTTGATGAGTCAATTTGTCAGTTATTGGTTTGTCATTCTTATAACCGTCTTGATCGGTTATTCCACCCCTACTGTATAATTTATTCCTATTTTCATTTGCTCCTTTACAAAGCAAGTCCGCGTGTGGTGTTTATGTGGTTTGGTCCCATTAGTATTCTGGGTTTTTCTGTTTTTTTGCTTGTCACCTCCAACGTTTCTTTGTATTGAGCCACTCACCTCTTACTTGTATTATCGTTTTTACTAACTTGAGTAATTGGGGGAAAAACCTATGCTTAATGTGTCCCCTTTTTGCTCATGCAGAGTCTCCAACTCACCATACACAAATCCACGTTTTTTTTTTGTTTTTTTTCATACATGTTTGGTTTTCTAAATTAGACTATTGTCCTTTTCTACACCTAGGACCAAGTTTGTTTGAACCCAAATTGTTCCTCGGACTCCCTCCTATTGATTTTGTACGATTATTACCTTTTGAGATTTTCATGTGATTCAATTTACATATGTTTAACCCTAGTATTCGCTTATTCTAGCCATTTCTTTAAACCATTTATTGCTAACGTTTTTTTTTTCTTAAAACTTTTTTTGAATTTTACCTACAAAAAAACACGATTAAGCAATAGTAACTTGTTGTAGAAATCTCTTGCTTTATCGATTTACCTAAGAAATAAACCTTCTTAGATATCGATCAAACCAAGAAAGAAAACCTTCAAAAAAACACAATAACCGCTTCTTAATCAATTATCAATTAAACCTTGGTCGAACTCGACCATCCAATCCAAATTGAAACCCTTGATTCAAGAAAGTAACGACCACTTTTTGTAAGTAACCATTGTCTTACTTTTATTTTTTTGCAAAACAATTTTATGTAACCTAAGAACCTTGCATTAACTCGACAACGTCTTAAGACCTTATTCTTCGACCCTTTGTTTACTTTCTAATATACTTGTGATTATAACCTATCATAAAACGAATCAAATTAAAGTACCTTGCAATAAACTCCATTTGTTGTCTACACCTTGTCGTAGTTACCCGGATATTCGAAGAACCTCAAGAAACTTTATCCACTGTCGATACCCTGTGCTCTTTGGACGGTCAAACAACCTTACACCTAGTGATTTAGCATCAGTAACATTGTGAAACTTGAGGAGGTATTCATCAGGTATTGCTAAAAGCAAGATGCTTTTAACTCTTTCCTGATTCCTTCTTGCAGCCAGTTGTTTGGCAGTCTTAGGAGCAGGAGGAGCAGAAGTTTCTCCAGTTGTTGGTGCAGGCTCTTCTTCTAAATCTCCATTGACAATAACATCCCATAGATTATGGTCTGTATGACAGATATATTGGCGCATTCTCATGCTCCATATATCATACTCTCCCTTCCTGATGATAGGGATCTTCATTGCAGTGATTGTGGGTGGAGGAATGTCTTGTTCTGCCATCTTACAGTTGAGTTCTTCTTAATCAGAGTTTCCACACAAGCTCTGATACCACTTGTTGGATCGATTAACTGAATAGATCTAAACCTTCAGCTTGCAAAGAGTTTGCTCCTTTAGATAATTCTAAAGCAACAATATTGAAACACTGAGTGAACACTATTGATTATGCGGAATCTAATCAATAATGCTAAGAAGAACAATAATAAATACCACAAAAGAACTTTTATATTAAACTTTGAATCTGCCTGGGTTACAGATTACAAACTATGATTACTATTCGATCTCTATGATCTTGTGTAGAACTATATCTACTAACTATGCCTAGGGTTCCTTTTATAGACTAAGGAAACCCTAATGGGCTTTACAAAACGCGTATAAAGATAATGCATATCCTTTCCTAAGATATCTCATGCATATCTTTAACTCTAACTAATTTCTGCGTAAGCATACTTAACTATTACATAAACAGTATTAACTTTTTAACACTACCAGTACTAACTATGATAAACCTTCTACCAGTACTAACTATGATACTAGCAGAACTAACTACAATACTAACAGAATTAAGTCTGTTATACAAAATTCCTAACACTAATCAATCTTTGATCTCATCTCTGTCAGCATAATCCCTCCAGCAGTAGTACTCACTTAGCAGTTGTAACTGAGCACAAGCAGTATTAACCACTTAGAAGTTTACTCTAGCTGTATTAACATACACTAGCAGTACTAACTTTTGTACTAGCAGTACTGACTACTTAGTATATTTTCAGTCTTCATCTCTGAGCAGTCTTAACTTCTATTAGCAACAGTAACTTTATGCTAACAGTACTAATATATACTAACAATAGTAACTAGCAGTAGTAACTTTTACACTACAAGTACTAACTACTTAGCATAATTTTCATTAGTATTACCAGCATCACTAAGTTATGCTTGACAACACTAATATATACCTGAGCAGTAGTAACTCTAAGAATCATCTTGAAGTCTTTTAATCCCAACAATCCTCCCCTAAACTTGACGTTCATCTTCTGAATCTTCAAGTTTCTTCATTAAAAGTCTTCATCACTATCAGGAGGATGTATTCAAATACTTCATTAACCATTTTCCTACTTTGTCATGAGCTTGAGTAGTTGATAGCACATCTCATTCCAATGATCAGCTTGAAGCTTTTTGTTCAGCATGTTTGAGATTGTTATTGGTGTAAGGGGATATCTTTTCTTAACCAACATAAAGATATGTAGATTTTTAAACCTTACAAAGTGCACTCCACATGTGTCAAACAGCTTCCAAATAGTCACTTTGTATCCTTATAGATTTCTCAATACTTCACTTTTTATGTTAGGTTCAAACATTACCTTCGTATCACCCCATAACACTCTTTCATATTCATCCTCTGGCCTTGTATTCCCATGTTTAGCTTTAACCAACTTCCAGAGGGTCTCCAAGTCTTCTCTATCAATATTCTGGAGCATCTTGATCATTGATAAGTATCTTTTTGAACTTCCATCAACACTTAACAATTGAAAGTATACAAACTTTCCTTCTTTGACAATCTTGTATTTAACAATCACTGGAGGTTTGGTGGCTAGAGGTATAGCATCAATTGCTACCTCATTATCTTTAACTATCTCAATATGCTTTTTCATCTCTGCCTCCTCTTGATCATCATCTTTTCCAACTTCTACATGCTCATCTATCTTCTACTTCTTTGAGTTATCAGATTCAAGCTCATCCCCTGCTCTTTTAGCACTTCCTTCTGTTCTTGTCTCAATGCTTTTCACCAACTCTGTTTTCATGTCTACAAAAGTGTTTACCCTTTTCATCTCTTTATCAAACATCTCCTGGATCTCATCATAACTTTTGCTCTTCAGCTAATTATGTTTGTATCCAGCCATGTTCTTCAAATATGTAGATATTGTATTTTTCTTTTATGCCTTAGTTGGTGGCTTGCTCCTTTTCTCTTGAGCTCTTAATGCTGCAAAGTGTTTCTTTCTCTTCTCAAAGAGTTCTATAAACAATCTTGACTTTCCTTTAATACTCAACTGTTCTTGTTCTTTTGTTTGCATTTGTTGAGCCAATTAAAAGTCAGCATCCATCATAGCTTGTGTGTTATCCCATGATTCAAGTAAAGCTATGTTGGCTTTTTCTTCCTTTAGTCTTGAAATGTTCTCTTCTTCTTCCAATTCAGCTTGTAATTGAGCTTCAAGATTTCTAGCAACTTCTTCATCCATTGCAATTTGATCTTTCTTCTTCAAAGATTTTTCAGGCTCAACCATTTTGCTCTTCAGCTGATTGTGTTTGTATCCAGCCATGTTCTTCAAATAGGTAGACATTTTATTTCTCTTTTGTGCCTTAGTTGGTGGTTTGCTCCTTTTCTCTTGAGCTCTTAATGTTGCAAAGTGTTTCTTTCTCTTCTCCAAGAGTTCTACAAATAATATTGACTTTTATTCAATACTCAATTGTTCTTGTTCTTCTGTTTGCATTTGTTGAGCCAATTGAAAGTCAGCATCCATCATAGCTTGTGTGTTATCCCATGATTCAAGTAAAGCTATGTTGGATTTTTCTTCCTTTAGTCTTGAAATCCTCTCTTGTTCTTCCAATTTAGCTTGTAGTTGAGCTTCAAGATTTCTAGCAACTTCTTCATCCATTGCAATTTGATCTTTCTTCTTCAAAAGTTTTTTAGGCTTAACTATTTTTGCCTTGCCTTTGTCTTTATCATGTGGAAGTTATGATGCTTGTAAAGGTGATGATGTTGTTTTGAATTCACTTGGTTCTTGAACTACAACCCCTCTAGCCTTGGGTCTGGATATGGTCAACTTATGTTGATGATGTCATGTTTTCCTTCTTTGCTAATCAATCTAATAGCCCACAATTAGACAATGAAGATCTGGAGAAGATTGATATTGATAATCTTGAAGAGATGGATCTCAAATGGCAGGTGGCCATACTTACCATGAGGGTGAAAAGATTCTTAAAGAAGACAGGAAGGAATTTGAATTTCAATGGTAAAGAAACTGTTGTCTTTGATAAGACAAAGGTTGAATGTTACAACTGCCACAAGAGAGGTCACTTTGCTAGAGAATGCAGGGCACCAAGGAATCAGGAGAATAGAAATGGAGATGCTCCAAGAAGGGTTGTACTAGGGGAAACTCTTGCAAATGCCTTGGTTGTTTAAGATGGGATAGTTGGTTATGATTGGAGCTTTCAGGCTGAAGAAGGCATCACAAACCTTGCTCTAATGGCCTATACATCCTAAGGCTCAACAAGTTCAGACTCTAAGGTACATACTTGCTCTAAAGATTGCTTAAAATCATATGAAACTATTCAAAAACAGTATGATCAACAACATGAAGCTCTTAATAAATCTTATTTAGAAATTATAGGTTATCAAATGGGATTAGAATCATTAGAAGCTAGGATAGTTGTTCATGTAAAGAATGAAGCTATTTATGAAGAAGATATTGCATTTTTAAAATATGATGTCCAAGTGAAAAATATCTCTATCAACGACCTTAAAAATCAGTTAGAAGAAGCTTTAAAAGAGAAAGATGATTTGAAACATAAACTAGAAAAATTTGAAGAATCATCAAAGAATATAACTAAACTAATAAATAGTCAAATAAGTGCTAAAGACAAAGAGATTACTCCTTATACTCGTCTCAGTGATGATTACCTTATTTTTGCCTACTAGGGCTTGTATCTGACGCTCCCCATTAACAATGTTAGCCTTAGTAGATGTCCAAAACTGTTCAATACTGTTGGGAAAATAGATTGTAACAGACTTAATACTGGTAGTATAGCAGTTAAGTCTGGTAGTTATAGTTAGTTCTGTTCGTATTGAATTGATACTGGCATGTACTAAGTTAAGTCTCGGCTACGAGTACTAAGTTGTTGGTTGAGTTATAGCAGTTACTAGGTTTAGTTACGGGTCTATAGTTAGTACTGGTCATAGTTAGTACTGGTTATAGTTAATTCTGTTTATAGTTAAGTCTGTTTATGAACAGAAATTAGTACTAGTATCTTAGAGATATCTTCGGCAGATATCTTAGGAAAGATAATGTATTATCCTTTGACGGTTGGAAGCCACTGGGTTTCCTTGGTGTATAAGAGGAACCCTAAGGCACAATGTTATGTACGAGTTTGAGAAATATCAATAGAAGCATAGAGCTTTCTAGTATTTTAGTAATATCGTTTCTTCTTTACTCTTGTGTTAAGATTCCGCATTAACACTTGAGAATTCATAGTTAGTGTCTCTCATATAGTTGATTTGGATTTATCCAAGTTGTCTATTGTCTACAGAAGGTGTCAGATCCTATAACCAAGACCTACAAGTGGTTTCAGTCGCCTTTAGCGGGACTCTGAGAAAAGAAGAATCATTAGATCACAACCAAAACACTCTTATACAATTTTACTATTGTTCTAACCTGCCAATGTGGATTGATTTCTCAACAACAATCTCAGTAGATGGTGAAGAATCAAACCCATGAAGATGCATCAGACACTGGTGCTGCACCTAAACAACCACAACCAATGATTCCCCAAACTACTGCTATCTCAAATATCAAACTCTAAATTCTGAAGAAGGAGGAGTATGATATATGGACAATGGAGATGGAGCATTACCTTGAGTACATTGACAAGAAGTAAGAAGGTAATTCAGAATGGTAAAATCTAAGAAGAGAATTTCAATTGGGAAGGATGGTGTTTTTGATACTTTCACTAACGTTATTGCTATAGAGATCTCAAGCTGTCGAAAAGGAGAGGAAAGCTAAGAATATTTTGTTGATGGCCATTCCTAAAGAACATATGAGAAGGTTTTATGGAATGGATGATGCTAAAGAGATCTGGGAAGCCATCAGAACTAGGTATTCGGTGGTATGCTTAATCAATGTGATGAGAGGTTTTTGTTTTTACAACAACAGTTTGAAGCATTTAAAATATCCCAATTCTGAAGGATAGAAAAATAAGGATATGACAGGTTTTCAACAGTGCTTTTCTCAATTAGTAGCTATGGTGCTGAAGTATCACCATGAAGATACACATCATAAGTTTCTTAGTCTTTGCCCTCAGCATGGTCTAATCTGGCAATGACTATGAGAACTAATCCTGAGATTGACAATTTATCAATTGATGATTTGTACAATAACCTTAGAGTTTTTGAGCAGGAAATTCAGGGTGCTTCCAAAACATCTTCAAGTGCTCAAAATGTTGCTTTGTTTCTCAAAGCAAAAGCAGCACTAATAAGGTTAAGTCTGGTTTTTCTGGTGCATACAATACATGCACTCCTTCTACTTCTTCAACCAATGCTCCTGAAAAAGAAGTTCTCGCTGGTTTTGCTGATGAAGTAATTCTTCCTCTTGCCAAACAAAACAGTCTCAGGATTTAGACTTATTCATGAAGATTTGGAACAAATTGATGATGTAGATATTGAAGAAATGGACATCAATTGGCAAATAGCAATGATTGCTATTCGGATGAAGAAGTTCTATAAGAAGACAGGAAGGAGAGTTCGCGTGGATGGAAAGACTCCTGTTGGCTTTGACAAAAAGAAGCTTGAGTGCTTCAATTGTCATAATACTGGTCACTTTGCTAGGGAATGTACAGCAAAGGGGACACATGATGGGAAGAAGAAGAGAGACTCTCTTTATCAACTTCAGAAGGGGGGGGGGGGGGGGGGGTGGGGGAGGGGGGGGGGGGGCTGGGGGGGGGGGGGGTGGGGGGGGGGGGGGGGGGGGGGCGGGGGGGGGGGGGGTGGGGGAAGCAAGAGAAGAATCAGATGGCGTTTGTGATAATGGATGAATGGGGTTGTCAATTGGGTGTAGAACTTACTGAGTTGATAGAGATATAATCATGCATCTATATCTATCCTTATATGTTGGGAAAATAGATGTAACAGACTTAATACTGTTTTGTATAAACAGTTAAGTCTTTGGGTAGTTATGTTTGTTTGTTTTAGTATTAAATTGATACTGCAGTACTAAGTTAAGTCTTGGCAGTACTAAGTTCGTTAATGGTTTAGAGTTATGCTAGTACTAGAGTTCGTACTGGTTCATAGTTAGTATGGTCATAGTTAGTACAGGTTATAGTTAATTCTGTTATAGATAAGTCTGTTTATGAAACAGAATAGTATATAGTTATCTTAGAGATATCTTAGGAGATTATCTTAGAACAGGATATGTATTATCTTTTGCCTTTGTAAAGCCATAGGGTTTTTCCTTGGTGTATAAGAGGAACCCTTAGAGGCACATGTTATGTACGAGGTTTGGAGAAAATATCAATAGAAGCATCGAGCTTTATAGTATTTTAGTAATATGTTTCTTCTTTACCTCTTGTGTTAAGATTCCGCATTAACATTGAGACATTATAGTTAGTGTCTCTCTAATAACTAATTTGGATTTATCCAATGTTGTTATTGTCTTACGAAGGGCTAGTCAGATCCTAAACCAAGGACCTACAAGTGGTATCAGAGCCTTTAGAGGGACTCTGAGAAAGAAGAATCACTAGATCACAAACAAACACTCTCATACAATTCTATACAAAATGTCTAACCCTGCCAATGATGATTTCTCACAACATCTCAGTGATGGTGAAGAAATCAAACCATGAGATGCATCAGACACTGGTGCTGCACCTAAACAACCACAACCAATGATTCCCCAAACTACTGCTATCTCAAATATCAAACTCCCAATTCTGAAGAATGAGGAGTATGATATATGGGCAATGGAGATGGAGCATTACCTTGAGTACATTGACAATGAAGTATGGAAGGTAATTCAGAATGGTAACTCTAGAAGAGAATTTCAATTGAAAGGATGGTGTTGTTCGAAGTCACTTTACCGTTACTGCTCAGGATTCACGCTGTTAAAAGGAGAGGAAGGCAAAGAATATTTTGTTGATGGCCATTCCTAAAGAACTTGAGAGGTTTCATGGACTGGATGCGCTAATGAGATCTGGGAAGCCATCGAGAAAAAAACTTTCTAGGTTTGGTGGTTAATGCTAATTCAAGAGAGGCAGAGAGGCTGTTTTCAACACCAGTTTGAAGATTTTAAATATCCACTTTCTGAAGGACTAGGACAAAGGATATGACGGATTTCAACAGTTGCTTTTCCATTAGAAGCTCGTGGTGCTGATCAAGTATCAACAGAAGCTGCAAATCATAAGTTTCTTAGGTCTTGCTCTCAGCATGGGTTCTAAATCTGCAATGACTATGAGAACTAATCTTGAGATTGACCAATTATCAATGATGATTTGTACAAGAACCTTAAAGTTTTTGAGCAAGAAAATTCAGGGTGCTTTCAAACTATCTTTAAGTGCTCAAAATGTTGCTTTTGTTTTCAAAGCAAAAGCAGCATATAAAGTTAAGTATGGTTTTTCTGGTGCTTTTAGTTCTTGCACTCGTTTCTACTCTACAACAAATTTCCTGAAAAGAAGTTTTGCTGGTTTTGTGATGAAGTAATCTATTCCCTCTTTGCCAACACATAGAGATTGGGAATTACTTCATGATAAAGATTTGGAACAGATTGATGATTTAGATATTTGAAGAGATGGGACATCAATTGCAATTAGCAATGGATTGTTATTCGGGATGAAGAGTTTATCAGAAGACAGGAAGGAGAGTTCGCATGGATGGAAAGACTCTGTTGGCCTTTGACAAAAAGAAGATGAGTGCTTTAATTGTCTAACACTGGTCACTTGCTAGGGATTGTCAGCAAAGGAGACACATTGATGGGAAAAACGAAGGAGAGACTCTCTTTATCACATCAAGAAGCTGGGAATTTTAGCAAGAGAAGATTCAGAATAGGTTTGCTGTCATGGATGTGGGGTTTGTCAATTGGGGAGAACTTTACTGAAGTTGAAGAGACAAATCATGCACTATATATATCCTTATTTTTGGGAAAATAGATTGTAACAGACATTATACTCGTAGTATAACAGTTAAGTCTGGTAGTTATAGTTAGTTCTGTTAGTATTGAATTGATACTGGCAGTACTAAGTTAAGTCTGGCAGTACTAAGTTAATACTGGTAGAGTAGCAGTACTAGAGTTAGTACTGGTCATAGTTAGTACTGGTTATAGTTAGTACTGGTTATAGTTAATTCTGTTTATTTTTAAGTCGGTTTATTCAAAAAGTCTAGTAATGTTATCTTAGAGTTATTTAGGTGATATCTTAGGAAAGGATATGTATTATCTTTGCGTTTGCTAAAGCCCACTAGGGTTTCCTTGGTGTATAAGAGGAACCCTAAGGCACAATGTTATGTACGAGTTTGAGAAATATCAATAGAAGCATAGAGCTTTATAGTATTTTAGTAATATCGTTTCTTCTTTACTCTTGTGTTATGATTCCGCATTAACACTTGAGAATTCATAGTTAGTGTCTCTCATATAGTTGATTTGGATTTATCCAAGTTGTCTATTGTCTTAGGAAGGCTAGTCAGATCCTAAACCAAGGACCTATAAATACAAGTAGTATAAATGGTGGGATTAACCGTTAACGCATATTAGACAGAACTTGTATTCAGAAAATCAATAATTTTCTCAAACCCATTACTTTCTTCGGGTTTCTCCAAAAATGCAACCAAATTGTGAGTTTCATCAAACTTTGGGGTCGACATTGTGATGGGTAGGGTGTGCACGGTTCGGTTTGGGTCGGTTTTTGGCTAAAACCGAAACCGAACCGAAATATGCGGTTTTTTTAAAACCAAAAACCGAAAATGCTTGGTTTTTGGCGGTTCGGTTTTTTCGGTTTCTCGGTTTTTGTGGTTCGGTTTTTCCGGTTTCAAACCGTTTATATTTGGTTGTGGCTAATTTATATTAATAAACTTGTTTTACATAGAAAATTGGTTATTTTTATAAAAAAAATTTGTCAATATTAGCCTAATAATGTTTACACAAAATTATACAATTATACACATATAAATGAGAGAAACACACGCGGATGTGAAAATACATATAGTATGATCATTGTCATATATATAACGATATATTGTCAAGTAAACACACGTATACAACAAACACATATATAAACATAACATAATACATATATTATAATTTCATCCATAAAATAAATATAAATTTAAATTTTTTATTTTTTATTTATTTATATTACATTAGTTATATATTATTATAAAATTGGTTTGGTACAGTTCGGTTTTGGTTTGGTTCGGTTCGGTTTTTGGACAAAAACCGAAACCGAACCGAAATTTTTTGGTTTTTGAAAAATTAAAAACCGAACCATCGGTTTCTAGTTTCGGTCGGTTTTTTCGGTTTGGTTTTTTCGGTTTTTCGGTTTTTTCGGTTTCTTTTGCTCACCCCTAGTGATGGGTTTTGATGATTAAAGATGAAATTGAGTTAGGGTTTATGATTATAAAAGGATAACTAAGTGTAAAATCGAATGAATGAGTGATTGAAACCCTTAATTGAAGTATTTATAAAATCACCCTCAACAGCATTACATGAATTGGAAGCATTTAAGTTATACCCTTACAGTATTAATAACCCAGCTGTGCATGTTTCTGCATTGGCAGCATTAACTTATGCCTAACAGTTGTAAGTGTATGCTAGCAGCATTAAAACTATACGGTTGCAGCAGTAAATTAAGCTCTAACAACATTTAACTTATGCTTAGCAGATTAAGTTTAAGCTAAGCAGGCATTAACTTTAAGACACCTGTATTACCGAATTTCTGTTCAAAGCATTTCCATCATCAATTTTGATTCTCACAAGCTCTATTTCTGTTTTTAATCTCTCAATATCTCTCGTTTCTTTTTCTCACCAATTCACTCTATCTATTTCTTTTAGTTCCATGCTATCCTCCCCACTTCCAAGTGTGTTAACTCTTGAGAGAGGTAGATCATTGGACTATTTGGATGCAGCATCAAACCTAGTTTGAGCTTCTACACACCCTAATATGGTATCTTGGCACTTGGGACCACTACCTGAATTAGTTCTCTAAGGAAAAGACTCATTAAGTGTTGCCATGGATTGGGTCCTATTAATGTTACCACTGTCATGCTTTGCTTCTAAGCTAGAAGTAGTAGTGGCAGCCCTTTCTATTATGTCTTCCCACTCCTTAATGACAGTCTCATTTATTAAAAGGGGAATATGTCCACTAAACTAAGATATCTCAGTGGTCCTTTTGGCTTTCCTAGATTTTTGAGTCTTTTTGAGTTAGATTTGTGACTGATAGTGATTGGTTCAAGATTTAGATAGTGATTACAGGTTATGGCCCTTTTCCTTGTGTGTTGTGGTTCATGGGATTTCTGACCCTTCCACCCACTTTATAATGATACATTCCTTTCATCCAATCTTAAATTAACCTCCCCTCAAACAATACTTCAAAGATTAAGTAATCCAATGCTAGCAATCAAAAAGTTAAACCTGCTAACATCAAAAGCCTTTGTGAGAAGATCTACAACATTGTAATATGTATGTATCTTAATCACTTGAATGAGCCTCTTCTTATAAGAATCTGTAATGATATGGTGCCTTATTTCAGTGTGCTTGGTTTTAGAATGAAACACTGGATTCTTCACAATACAAATGGTGCTCTCATTATCAATGTAAATCTTGGTGTTCATGAAATTGAACCCATAATCAAGCATCTAATTTTGGATCCACAACACTTGTCCACATCAATTAGCAGCAGCAACATACTATGCTTTAGTTGTTGAGTTATCAACCATTGTTTGCTTTTTACATTTCCATGAAATCAACCTTTTGCCAAGAAATTGACAACCTCCTGTTGTGCATTTCCTGTTAAGGCTAGCTCCAGCATAATCACTATCAGAAAAAGCTTCCAAGATTACAATGGTGGAATCCCTAGGATACCAAAGGCCCCACTTTAGGTTAAACCTTTCTGGTATCTAAAGATCCTCTTCACCGCCTTATGTGGACTTTAGGAGTAACTTGGAACCTTGCACAAGCATAAACAGCAAACATTATATCAGGCCTAGAAGCTGTTAAGTACATCAATGATCCAATCATTGATCTGTATAAGTGAACATCCACATCCTCAGCTTCTTCATCCTTGAGCAATGCCTTGTTAGAACAGCTTGATGAGTTTGATTTAGAAGAAATGGACTTGAAATGGCAGGTGGCTATGATTTCCATGAGAATGAAAAAGTTCTACAAAAAGACAGGTAGAAAGCTACAATTTGATGCCAAGGAACCGGTTGGTTTTGACAAAACCAAAGTCGAGTGTTGTAGTTGTCACAAGACAGGGCATTTTGCTAGAGAGTGCAGATCCATGGGGAATCAAGATAGTAGGAGGAGAGATGCTTGGAACACTGGGAATAAGGATAAAGAAAATGGGAGGAGATCTGGTAAACAAGAGGACTCTAACGCTTTGGTAACTCTTGATGGAGAAGGTGTTGATTGGACTAGTCACTCAGAAAATCAACTAGAGAACTATGCTTTGATGGCTTGTAGCAGTTCAGGCTCAGACATAGAGGTAACTACTTGTTCAAAAGAATGTAAACAGTATTATGCTAAACTTAAAAAATTATATGATGAACAGAGGGAACAACATGGAGATGCCAGTATAGAAATACAGGCATATACTCAAGCTTTAAAGAAAGTTGAAGCACAATTAGTTGCTCATTAACAAAGTCAACTTTGGTATAAGGAAAAGATAAGGTTTATGAAAATTAACTTAGATGATAAAACTGATGTTCTTACATACCATAAGAAACTATTGGCAAAAGCTGAAAAAGAAAAAGAAGAATTAAAAGCTAAAGTGGAAAAATTGCACAACTCTTCTAAAAATCTTAAAATTTTGCTAAATAGTCAGATGAGTATGGATAAGAAATTTCCTCTATCCAGCTTGGATCTATCAAAGCTTGTGTCACCTTCTTGGGTTCTATTTGTAAGAGAAAACAGGCAAATAAGCAGTTTTGATAATCTTTATGATTTATTCTCCTCTGCTTTTTGATGTAATTGACCATAGCAAGTTCTTTAGAAATCTTGGTCATCCTCCTTGTTTGAGTAGCTGAATTTATGTCTCCAATGATCTGGTCTTTAGGATGATCCTTATGAATTATGGTTGTGGAAATAAGACTGACATTCATGTTGGTTTCTAAGTTGTTAAGGTCATCCTATGCACCCACATCTTCATCATCATATGCACCACTAAAGATATCAGCATTTAGAAGATCAGCAGTATCCTCCAAATTAGGCATAAGAGGATCAGTAGGAAGATCATTAGCATTAGTAAAACTTTGCCTAACAGTACTAATAGATGGACTAACAGTACTATCTCTGTTAGTGAAGTTAGCATAACCTTTCTTCTATTGAACAAGCAAATTATCCAATGTAACTCTGAAATCTAACACATTATGGGCATCTTCTTTATTTGAAGCTCCTCTTTCCTTCTCTTGACCATTTCTTTTACCTTCCTTTGCTGGTTCTTCATTAGTCTTTTTACCAGCATCATCAACAACTGCATTCTTTGAGCTCTGTGGACTATCATAAAGTAATGGTAGCAGAATATATTGTTGAGTAGGTATTGCATTAACATTATCCTTGATACCTGCATTCTTATTAGTTTGATTCCCTGTAGTAACTGGCTCATAATTCATAGAGTTAGTTAGTAAATCAATATCAAAGAGCCAATCTGGTCCACTCCCTACAACATTGGGTTTGTTTTTAAGAAAGGTTATGTGCAGGTTTTCCTCTATCTTCCTAGTTCTAGTGTTAAATACCCTAAAGCTTTGCTATTTATAGAGTATCCAATAAAGAACCCCTCATCAGCCTTCCTATCAAATTTTCCTAGAGGATCTAAGGTATTAAGAATAGTCATAGGATACCCAAAAGGTCTTATAAAACTTATATTAGGTGGTCTACCATGTAATAGTTCATAAGGTGTCTTGTTGTGAGGCTTGATCACTAAAACCCTATT
>BQNB010072734.1:0-14595 GCA_026074375.1 Tanacetum coccineum
AGGCTTTTGACACCCCACAGAGAATAGTATCAGAACTCACGGACCTTCGGTTTCAAAAACTCTTAGGCTTCCTGTTAAACTAACACTTCATTTAGAAAAACCACAACTTAAAGCGGAATAGTCTTAGTTCAAAAGCATATTTAAATTTTATAAAAAGAGATTTTCACTATATTTATTCAATCATATACATTACACTAAACATTAATATTATTATAATTATAACCTTCACCCTTTAAACGAACTGTCACATCGGGCGCGAACCGACCATGATCCAGTTGTCTTATTTCGGCTTCGGACCTTGCCTTATATGAAGACTGTCACATCGGTATGCGAGCCAACCATGATCCAGTAATTTGACAAGGTATTATTATTATATATATTATACACACATTTTTTTACACTTTATATTACCTCTACATATAGAGAAAATTTCTTGTTAAAAAATTTAAGTATAAAATTGAACTAAGACTAAAAAGTCTAAAAATGTTGATTTTAAAAGGACTTTTAAGTGATAAAACCACTTAACCTAAAGTAACTTTATTTATTCACAATTATTTAACGTTTATTAAGCTAATGGGAGCAAAAAGTCACAATTAATCTTTATGAGCTCTAAAGAGATCCAACTTCTCTATGTTTAGCATCTAACTTATATTAAACTCTATCATTTCTCATTCTTCGAAAATTTAATATCTTTAATAAAAAGATCCGCGAATGCTTAGTCTAATAAAACAAACTTTGCATATTTAAACTCTATTATGGAAACTTGCAAACTCTTGGCTTTTTCAAGCTAGAATTCGCGTTTTAAAGCTTCTTGTATAAAAGACTAGCAAAAGTTTAAAATTATATAAGTTAAGGGGCAAGCTAGAGCGCAACATGCTCGATCAAGTCAACATTTATTCTCTAAAAGACAAAACTACGTGTCAAAACACTTAATTTTTTTTAAATTTTGGCATAATTTTGCTATTTTTGGTAGAAAAACGGGGTTACGTGAAGACAAGGCAAATGCAAGTAAGATCAATTCGAAAGATCCCCCATACTAGAACTACACATTGTCCTCAATGAGAGACTGTCACCCCCATACTAATTTCAAGGCATAATCCAAATATTAAGGGGTCTCTACACAAATCTAAAGCCGTTTATGAATTATGCTAATAGATAAACGTTAATCAATAAGATCTAGGATATCGGATTCCCATATATAAGCATGTGAAGGATTGAAGATCGAGTGGACGATGGACAAAACCACGAGCACAAGAGTCTTCATAATCTGGGTAATCTTGGACATAAAACACAAAACACGAGAAAGGAAGAGGCGAGCCTCCTCACATCACACTTATTAATAAATATTATACTAATATACTACTAAGGATAAGCATAGGTTGCCACCCACGAAGTGCTTGTTTTTGTTAACCGAGTTACGAGCCTGACTCGACCCCTAATTTAGTGGTCCATGGAGAAAGTTTGGAGATCCGGGACAACCATTGGTGGTATGTCCCCTCCAAAATAGTGTTTGAGTCTATGACCGTTCGCCTTGAAATTGGGTCTGTCGGTTTAAGATAACTCGACGGTACCATAAAGGAAAACATGAGCAATGGTGAACGGTCTGGTCCAACAGGTTTTGAGCTTTCCCGAGAAAATCTTTAATCGAGAATTGAAGAGAAGAACTCGATCACCAACGTTAAAAACGCGGTTCTTAATCTTGGAGTCATGAATCCTCATCGTTTATCTCTTGTAGATTAAAGAGCCACGTACGATGATCCCGTAGTTCATTTAATTCATATCATTGAACTTTTGCGGTGATCACCCGCGAACTTAAGGGCAAAATTTACCATGCTTTAAGGCCAATAGCCTTGGTGTTATACAAGTTTCGTAAGAAGATGGCAAGCTTTCCCGTACACGAGCTTATAAGGATGCACCCAATGGTGTTTTTAAAATGCGGTCGGAAGCCCATAAAGCATCATCTAACTTATCGAACCATGAAGCTCGATTTTCACCTACTCCTTTCTAAAATACGTTTCAAACCACAATTTGAAACCTCCACTTGTCCACTTATTTGTGGATGATACGCGGTAGAAAGACGGTGGGTAACTTCATACTTAAGCATGACCTTCGCGAATTGGTCATTGCAAAAGTGAGTACCACGATCACTAATTATAGCACGAGGAGTTCCAAATCGGGCAAAAAGATATTTTAAGAATTTAACAACAACTCGGGCATCATTAGTGGGGAGCGCTTTTGCTTCAACCCATTTAGACAAGTAGTCGACGGCCACGAGAATGTACTTGTTCCCTCGAGAAGACGGGAACGGTCCCATAAAATCGATGCCCCATACGTCAAAGATCTCGCATACTTGAATTGCATTTTGAGGCATTTCGTCTTTTTGCGAGATTTTGCCTTGACGTTGACATGAGTCACATGACTTTACCATGTCGTGGGTATCGCGGTAAATTGTCGGCCAATAGAAACCGGAATCAAAAACTTTCTTAGCGGTGTAGTTCGCACCATGATGTCCCCCGGTGGGTCCATTATGGCAAGCCGTGAGGATATCAATGGCTTCTTGGCCGTGAACACATCGTCTAATCACTTGATCCGCACAAATCTTAAACAAGTAGGGGTCGTCCCAAAAATAATGCTTTACGTCCTTAAAGAATTTCTTCTTTTGTTGGGACGACATCCCTTTCACTACAAAATTTCCCGCATGGTAATTTGCAATGTCGGCAAACCACGGGGTATTAGAATCACCATGAAAAGATATCATTCCAAGGGTCTCGAGAGGAAATGTTTTGGTAATTTCCTTTTTCTCAAGATCACCTTGATGAGGATTCTCTAATCTAGACAAATGGTCAGCCGCGAGATTCTTCGCTCCTTTTTTATCACGAATAATGACATCAAATTCTTAGAGTAGGAGAATCCACTGGAGCAATCTCGGTTTAGCATCTTGCTTAGCAAGAAGATACTTAAGAGCTGAGTGGTCCGTATACACTATGGTCTTCGATAAGACTAGTAGCCGAATTCTTCAAAAGCATACACTACGGCTAATAATTCTTTTGTGGTCGTGTAATGTGCTTGAGCATCCGCCATGGTCTTACATGCATAGTGTAATAGCTGAAAATGTTGGTCTTTACTTGCCCAAAGACTCACCTACCACATAATCACTAGCTCGCACATAATTCAATTGGTAGGTTCCTAAACGGGCAACAAAAATCAGGCTTCGTTAACTTCTTTTTAGATATAAGTAAACCTTCAATACATTCTTTCGAGAAAATAAACAGGGTTTCTTTTTCAAGAAGACGGGTCATCGGCCGTGCGATTTTAGAAAAATCTTGAATAAATCGACGATAGAACCCGGCGTGACCAAAAAAACTTCGAACGCCTTTAACGGAAGTTCGGATAGGAGATATAGCTAGAAACATACAACGTAGCTCGGTCGACCTAATCCCGACCTTAGAAATTTTAAGGCCGAGTACAATTCCCTCTTTAAACCATGAAATGGCAATATCTTCCATTAGAACTAAGTTGGAGTCTTCGCCCCGATTTAGCATTTTGTCTAAATAGAAAGGCAAGACGAAACGAATCACCCAAAGACCGAGCAATCAGTCCAGGAATGACCTCCATTGTATCCTCGATCAAGGTCAGGAAAATGGCCAACATGCACCTTTAGCCCGTGCCCGAGCATTACATAAGCCGCAAGGCATACGTCGGTAAGCATACGTACCCATAAGGAAAGTAAAGGTAGTCTTCTACATGGATCTGCGGTCAATAGGAATTTGAAAATATCCGGAAAATCCATCTAAAAAACAATAGTATTTGTTCCTTGCTAAACGTTCTAGCATTTGGCCACTATAAATGGGCGAACGGGAAATGTCTTTCGAGTGGCATCATAAAGCTTTCGGTAATCAATACAAACTCGCCATCCCGTAACCTAACCTAGTGGGTCTAGACATAATATCTTCGTTTTCAACTACGGTCATCCACCCTCTTAGGCACATAATGAACGCGAGCTCACCACAGACTATCGAATAGGGTAACATCAATTCGGCATCAAGGAGTTTGATAACTTCCATTTTGATAACCTTATGAATTTTTGGATTCATCCTTCTTTGATGTTAAACTGCCGGTTTGAAGTCGTCTTCCATTAAGATCTTGTGAGTACAAAAACTAGGGTTGAATGCCCCTTAAAGTTGGAAGTTTTCCATGCGATGGCCCCGTTTGTGTACTATAAAAGTAACTTAAAAGAGCGTCTTTTCTTCACTTTTAATTCTCGGAAATTATTGACGGTAATTTATCGGTTCCTTCTAAAAATGCATATTCTAAATGAGAAGGTAAATCCTTAAGCTCGAGTTCCGGTGGTTCTTCAACTGAAGGCTTAGTCATAGTAACATCAACTTGTTTAAGGTCGTCATTCTTCATCGGAGGGAGAGTCGGTGAAGGGTCTTCATTTAATAATTTCTCAAGGTAAAGAATGTCTCCCTCCGTGTCCATAGTATTGTCATCCAAATTAGAAAGTCTCTCCGGGGTAACGTAGAAAAGTACTTAGATCTCTTCAAGATAAATAACTCCTCCTTCAAAAGTAGTCAACAAAGGGGAAGAAGAACAATGATAGATCCGAAGGGAAGTGGATTGCCAAAAAGTCACACTATCCAAAAATCTGAGCACTTCTTGAGCATACTCCTCACAAGCAACGTCTATGACATTGACTTGATTAACCGTTTCGCAATTACGGGAGTATCTCGAAGTTTGCCCGACTTTAAACGTAATGGCCTCATCATCGACACCGAAAGAGTTAATTCTTCACCATAAACATCGAATTAAAGCTCTTTGCCACCTCAAGAAAGGCCTCCCAAGGATAAGGGGAACCCGAGGATCAACATCGTAATCAACTACAACGAAGTCAGCCGGAAAATAAAACTTTCCTACTTTTACAAAAACATCTTCAGCGACACCTTTTGGATGAGCAACCGATCGGTCTGCGAGTTCGAGTGTCATGCGGGTCGAAGTGAGTTCCGAAGCGAAAGCTGCTTCCACACGGAAAGAGTCATAGATAAGCTGCGCCAGATCGGCCAAGGCTAAATCAAACATCTAGCCGCCGGAAATCACACGGGATTAAAAACTTGCCGGGGTCTCCAAGTTTTTCTGGCAATTTCTTTAGGAGCACCGCCGAACAATTTTCATTTAACGGAGTATTTGCTAATTCGAACAACTTTTCCTTATTACTAAGTAAACTCTTAAACGTAGAAGCAAACTTCGGCATATGAATAAGAGCATCCGCGAAGCTAATATCAAAGTGTAATCTTTGAAAGATTTAAAGAAATTTCAACATTTGATTATTAGCTTTTTCACGGAGCTTTTGGTCGTTAAGCCTCGAAGGATAAGGTATTGACGGTTTAGGTTTAGGCTTCGAAGCAACTTCGGGTTCCGGAATCGGGTCTTGGACAACCGGAGGTTGGACGTGTGCGGTACTTCCTAAACTTGTATTTTACACCTTGTCCTTTGTCACCTCGGTTTCATGTTCCACTTCCTTTGGGAGGGGAGAAGGAGTAGGTGGAATTGTAGGTCCATCATAAGCAACACCACTTCGGGTGGTAATAGCTTTCATATCTCCTCTCGAGTTAGCAACGGTATTACTAGGAAGTGATCCCGAACCCGAGGAATTTTGATTTTGCATATTAGTTAATATGTTCATTATTTGATTGTTTTGATTTTCTATTTTATTGGTTCTTGCATCAATCGTAGATTTGAACTCATTTCGCAATTTCATCTTCATGTTAGTCATGTGAGTTTGCATTGCTCTCAAGGTAGCTTCATTACTCTTTATGTAGTTCGTTAACTCATTTGAAGGTCCAACTTGAGCTTGATAATTCGAAAAATTCGAAGCTTGATAATTGTTGTTTCTTTGATTGAAGGTTTGCCCTCTTCCTTGATTATTCGGAGCTGGGGGGAAAAAAAAAAAAAAAAAAAAATTTAATTCGGTGGCTTGAAATTCCCTTGATTTTGATTTTGATTGTATCGGTTTTGATTATTTTGCACATTCGGTTGATTGAAACCGGGTGGTCCGAGGTAATTATTCGAACGATAGCTAAGCAAATTACGGTCACCTTGCGGTTGGTAGGAATTACCCCCCAAATTAAGGTTACCCGTAGTAGCATAAACGGCATCTTGAGTGTAGCCATCGGTGGCTGGGCACTCGGTATAGGAATGGGGACCACCACAAGTCTCGCATTTTGTATCAACAGATTTGATCGTTTGTATTTGTCTCATCATCTCTACAAAATTCTTATTCATCATTTCCAATTGTCGAACAACTTTCGGACTCTCAGTAATAGTAGTAGTAGAAGAGATATTTCTAGACGTCTCGTCTCGAGTTGTTAAAGTGTCCCAATGGTTGTGGTGACGGTCATGTTCTCGATCAATGCGTAACATTCTTACGGTGTCTTTTGCATAAAAGTTTCACCCGCTGCAGCATTGATGGTTCCAAGATGACTTAAATGTCAACATTATAAAACGTAACAATTTTGTGTAACTACAAGCATGTTTAAGGGTTAGACACCGATCAATGGACCATTTATAATACTCCCATGCCTCGAATTATGATTCGTGTGTTTTGTTCAAAATTTCGATCTCTAGTTCCTAATTAATCCTACATGGAAGGAGGGAAAATTATAAAAAAATATTATAGAGCGAAGTTTTTTCATCATCATAATCACCGACATAGTGGATTGAATTCTTTAAGGCGATCAAACCATGCAATACATAGATAGCGTACATGGAATATGGAGAAAAAGAGACAAGCGAAGGGCGTCATCGAGACCCAATTTTGTATCATATTTTGATAATTTTCTAAAAATTTTAACAATACTGTCTAATCAGCACGACGCCCGAAATCCGCGAAATTAACCAAGTAATTTGAACTTGTTGTATCAATGTATGACGAAGTCCAAATCCGTTGCATGAATTGGAATCCGTGGCAATTGGTCCGCCCCTTCCATCATAAACGATTGCACAACTCTCTATTAGATCTGAGGACTTGCCCTTAGGTCACACCACCTGAGGGTAGACCATTATTTGTGGAGGAAGGGCCCCCGCAATGAGGCGGTCCATGTTATTATGAGAATGCACACAAACTTCTAAAGTCGAAAAGAGATGACGGTTTCACCTAAATTCTGAGTTCCTTGTTCTTGGATCTATAAAGCCTTTGTAAGCAAAAGCTAACTTGAATAAATCCAAATCAACTAATTGAGAACATTGACTAGAATATCAAGTGTTTACAGCGGAATCTTAACATAAGAATTAATAAAAAAAAAAAAAATAAAAAGAACAATAATAACTAATTTTGCAATCGATTATCTATTAAGCCTTCAATAGCTTCTATTCGATATAAATATATAACTCTTGCCGTTGGGTTCCTATATACACCAAGAAACCTTAGAAGCTTAACAAAACAGTGTGAAAGAATGCATATCCTTTCTAAGAATAATCTCCTTAAAATAAGCTCTAAGAATAACTATTACCTCATAATTCTTTACATAAACAAACTTAACTCATACGACCATGCTTAACTATAGTACTGCCACTACTTCCATTACTGCAATAGTACTTGCCAGACTATAACTTAGTACTGCCAGACTTATTTAGTACTGCCAGGACACTACGAATACTACCAGACTTAACTGTATAGTATACCAGAATAAAGTCTTTTACAATATATTTCCAACGAAAATAAATCTCAATTCAAAAAAAATTCAAATCATCCCCTCCCCTAACTTGATCTTCACTTGTAAACTTCAAGTTTCTTACAAGTGTCTTCCATTTGAGCTTCCTGAGGATGTTGTAAATAAAACTCTTCAAATTATACTTGAGCTGCAATTCTTCAAATTATCTCTTTTTGATCTTTGCTGCCAACAAATTCTTCAAAACTTTCAGCACCCTTCATATCAGCAATTCAAATCAATAGTTTCAGACTATTCCCATCACTTACAGGTGTGTTAACTCTGTGAGAGGTGAATCAATTGAAACTTTAAATGGATTTGAATGTCTCTTTACCAGTTAAGCCATTTAACTCGGAAGTAGTCAGTCCTTTGGCCACCAGAAAGGTGCATGTCCATGGTCGACTAAAAACCATTTCAACTCTCAGTACATGAAACATTGGTGAGTTGAATACCATATGGTTTTTGGCAAACCATTACAGCCATAAACGGATTTGATATGCCTTTACCTGTAGCCGTTTGCTTAGGGCTAGTCAATCCTTTGGCACCTAGAAAAGGTAAATTCCATGGTGGATTGATTACCATATCAACTCTTTGTACATGAAACTTGGTGAGTTGATGTACCATCCACTTTTTGGTAAAGTGTCAACCATCTAATATGGATTTGCAATTTGTCTTTACCATGAGCCATAACCTCATGGACTAGTTATGGTTTTTCCACAGCCTTTACCACAAACCATAAACTTGTGGGCTAGCCAACTCTTTACTAACCAGATATGGTGAGTTGATAACCATACAATTTTTGGCAAATTGTCAGCCATTAACGGATTTGAGAAGTCTTTACCAAGAGCCGTTTGCTCCTGGACTAGCCAGTCCTTATGTTTGTTAGACATGGTGGACTGATAACCATTTGTTGTGTTAGTGCATAGCACCTCCACCAAGTGTTGTTCTCCTCATCTCCATTACTTCCTAATGCCAGCTTGCTTCTCCATCCATTTCAAAAGTTTGTAGCAATCCTCATCTGGTTTTCCTCCTTGAAGCTTTTTATCTAGCATAGCTTTACATACCTCAGCAGTTAAAGGATATTTTCTTTCAGTCAACATATAAATATCTGATGACTCTAAGTTTAAGCAATGTACTCTGCAGGTAGTATAATATCTCCAACTTATGATCCTTTGTTGACCTAATAAACTCCAAATAGGATCTGTACTAAGGGGTTCCTCAAACATATTCTTTAAATATTCCCAAAGTACCTTCTCAAGCTCATCCTCTGGTCCATTCATACCATATCTATTCATGACAATCCTATATAATTCAGTAAGATCATCCCTAGTTATGTCCTTCAGCATAGCTCCAAAATTTATGTACACTATATCAGTTCCATCTTCCCTAACAATTTAGTACACACCTTTGTCTCTTTGCTTGATGATCTTATAAGTAGCTATACTTAGGGGTTTTATAGCCACAGGAACAGGATTAATAGGAATATTTGTACCTGAAATAGGATCAGCATCTTTACTATCTTCAGATTCATCCTCATCAGTTTTGTCAGAATGTAATCCTTTCCTAGCTATCTGTTTCCTCCTCTTTCCAGTCTTCTTGGTAGACTCATCATCTTTTGCTTCATCACTCTTTAGTCTTTTTGAAGTCTTTGTTTGAAGTTCTTCACCAAATCTTTTCAGGCTATCTTTTGTAGCTTCAAAGTTTATAGGTGCAAAAGATTCAACCTGCTTCACCAGCTTATCAAATTCTTCTTTTACTTCTTCAAAACTTAAATTCTTCAGCTGAGACAGCTTCTATGTCCCCTGATTCTTCAAGTAATTCATCATATATGTTCTCAGCTATGATTGAGTCATGGGTTTAGATCTTTTAGCTCTTGCTCTTTCCTCTGCAAAGTGTTTCTTCCTTTGATTTACTAGTTCAACCATCTTCTTTGCAAAGTCTTCTCCTTGTAACAAACTTCTAGCACCCACTCTTTGAAAACTTACATTAGCTTCAATATTTGCTCCCTATAAGATCCCTTTCTTCTGGGTAATGGGCATGAGCTTCAAATTGAACTTGAGCTCTTCTTTGCTTTTGTTGCTCATTTAATTCTTCTTCTTCTTCTACAATTCTTTGTGCTAAGAGAGAATCCAAGTGTACTTGTTTAGCCTCTTCTTCTTTCTCCAAAGTATCCAATCTGATAGCTTTAGCTAGACTAGTCTTCTTAGGAGCTTCTTCTTTCTCCAAAGTATAATTTGTTTTAGTCTTCTTAGGAGCTTCTTCAATGATCATAGGAGATTTTCCTTCTCTTTGGCCTTTATCAGGGGAAGGAATGGACTTTGTTAATTACTGTCAGTACTAACTTGCCCACTAACAGTACTAACTTTAATATTGCCAGTATTAACTCCTTCAGCAGTATTAACTCCTTCAGCAGTATTAACTCCTTTAGCAGTATTAACTTCTTCTTGAAAATCTAAGCTAGGGGACCACCTTCTTCACTATCTCTTTCCTTCTCTTTTTACACCATCTTCCTATCTATGGACTTTGGCTTTTGAGAAGCAACCCTGGAGAGAGTTTTAGCTGCTTCTAATGTATTAGGGCTTATGTCTTCAACTTGTTCCTCCCCTGAAGCATTGACAGTGTTTAGAAGGAGTAACCATCCCTTGTACCAAAGATTATAGAGGAATCATCTTGACTTTTTCCTCCCTAATCCCAGGTTCTCCTCTGCAGTGTCTGATGAGGACCACAGTTCTCCTCTTCAAAATATACCTTCCAGCTTCTTTACCTTCTTGACCAACTTCATAATAGCACTCCCCATTGTCAGCTTGGTTTGCTTGAGATCCTGTTCCAGACTATCAATTCTTGTCATTAATTGAGGAACTACTTGAAGCAAATCATCCACAGTCATCTGCTCTTGGGCATGCTCTTGTGGGGGTGAGAAGTGTTGGTGTGCAGGAGATGGTTCCTCAAAAGTTTGCTCCATAGGTTCAGGGTCAGTTTCAGGGATAGGTGTAGGTGTAGATGCAGGGATAGGTGTAGTTATAGGTGGTGGAGATTGTACTGGTGGTAAGGATGTAGATGGTACTGGAATTGTGGATGATGATGGTTGAGTTTGAGCCACATCAGGATGTTCTTAACCTGCACTTGGATTAGTAGTAGCAACAAGCAGCATAGCAGGCAACAAAGGTCTTGGTGCCCCTCTAAAACCCCTTTTCATATTCCCAAAAATCTTTTTGGTCAGGGTCACAGCCAGATAAGGGTGTTTGTTTTCCGTTTGAATTTCCAAAATCAGTTGCAAAAAACGAGGATACATCAAAAACTTTGTTTTGCTTTTCAAGTTTGCCACCATGCCATCAAAAATTAGTTTTGAAAAATTATAAACTCTGCCAGTGGAAAGACAAATCAAAGCAGTAGCAATATTGCTACCAAATTGATCCCATCCACCACTCTTAGAGCTTATACAATGCAAAATATGGTGGACTAAAAATCTCCATTGGGGTGTGAAAAAGCTTTTCCAAAAGGTAAAAGATCCGTCAGTAGGATACCCCATATGCCCCATCCCCTCAAAAATCTCATTGTTTGGCAACATTGTAATCCCTGAAGCATCTGCTAATTGAAGCTTATTTCTAATAGATGCCTCAGTGATTGTATACACAATGGTATCAATAGTTGCGTGTAATTCTAGAGTCCCATCAGCAAGAGTTTTGGCAGTAGCAGTCTGCCAAAACTGTTTGACTAGGGAATCATAGATAGTAGGATTAGAAGTTAAGGCATACCTGAGGTTGGAACCTCTTAGAAAATCCACTATCTCTGCAAACCCTGCACTTTCATCAGGCTTGCGCAAAAACCCCACTTGATTGTGTTTGTCGTAGTATTTTAATTGAGCCATGAATCGAAAGTAGTAATAAAAGGTAGTGACTTGAACTGAAAATTTACTGGGTTTAGGTACGAGTGAGGTTGTAGATGCTGGTAGCAAGACAATTGACTATATTCTTTATAAAAATAAAGAAGATTTTTACTTTGCGAAAAGGAGATAGCAATAAACAGATAAGTATGAAAGAGAAATCAAACATTATCTATATATAGCTTCTCTGTTAACGACAATAGCGCCGTAAAAATCTGTAACGGTAACATTTAAACAGTGTTAAAGCAAAAGAAAGTCAATTTTCCCGCAACCAGCACTAACAATAACCTACCAGTATTAAAAATTACACAACCAGACTTAATTTTGGTCAACCAGAATTAATTAAGAATTAACCCGAATTAACTATTTTTCAACCAGAATTAAGTATTTACTGACGGTTTACAAAAGCTAAAACCTTATCACGCCTGCCTTTCATCTGCACATCCATGCTATGCCTGCAAAAATTAGTCTGAAACAAAGAAAAACATGCTGCAAGAGATTGTATAGACAGAATTAATGAAAACTAACTACCCGAATTAATACTGCTTAACTACCAGTATTAATATGACATAACTACCAGTATTAATATGAACTAACTAACAGTATTAAGACTACTTAGCTACAAGAATTAAACAAACTATACAACTAAGCCTCCCCTTAAATGTAGCTTATGGGTTTACATACAAAGCTTAACCACCAAGTTAATTAAACCGTGTCCATCAAAAGGTTTAGTCAATAGGTCAGCTACATTTTAGATTGTGTGAATTTCTCCACACTAATGAGCTCTTCTCCATAACAATCTCCTTATAAAAATGGGTGACGATATCCACGATGTCGTTGTCTTGGAATGATAAAACTAGGTTCTTCACAAAGCAGATGTTCTTCATTATCAATGTGGATATTTGGTATTCATAAAAGTGAAACCGTAGTCCACAAATGATTTTGAACCCACAATACTTGTCCACAGCAATTTGCAGCAGCTACATATTCAGCTTCAGTTGTTGAAGTAGCCACTATGGTCTGTTTCTTGCATTGCCATGAGATAAGTCTTTGTCCAAGAAATTGACAACCACCTGTTGTGGATTTCCTGTCAAGGTTGGACCCACCATAATCACTATCAGAGAATGCTTCCAAGTCAAAGGGTGATTCCCTTGGATACCATAAGCCCAAGTTTGGTTTGCCCTTAAGGTACTTGAAGATTCTCTTCACAGCATTGAGATGTGAAATCTTTGGAGTGACCTGAAAACGTGAACAAACACATACTGCATACATTATATCAGGTCTAGAGGCAGTTAAATACATGAGGGAACCTATCCAGATCTGTACAAGTGTACATCTACATCAATAGCTTCCTCATCCTTTGTCAGAGCCACCTTGGTCTCCATGGGTGTTATTGCAGCTTTCACATTTACAAGATCAAATTTCTTGAGTATCTCAGCTACATACTTGTCCTGAGATATGAAGATCCCTGCCTTGTTCTGTTTGACTTGTAATCCTAAGAAAAATGTGAGTTCACCCATGGAACTCATCTGAAATCTGCTTTTCATCAAGGCTTCAAACTCATCACACCAAGACTTGTTGGTAGAACCAAAAATGATATCATCAATTTGTCCCTTTTAATAAATAAAGTCTTGTCAATTGTGCCCCTCTTGTATCCATGCTTCTCTAGGAATGTTGATAAAGTAGCATACCAAGCTCTAGGAGCTTGATGCAGTCCATACAAAGCTTTGACCACCTTATAAACCTTCTTAGGATGATCAGGATCAACAAAACCAGGAGGTTGTGAGACATAAACCTCTTCATCTATAGTGCCATACAGAAAGGCACTTTTTACATCCATTTGGTATACTATGAACCCCATAAATGAGGCAAAGGCTAAAAATAACCTGATGGCTTCTATTCTTGCCACAGGAGCAAAAACCTCATCATAGTCAATACCTTCTTCCTGTGTGTACCCTTGGGCTACCAATCTTGCCTTATTCCTCACAACCACTCCTCTTTCATCTCTTTTATTTCTGTAGACCCACTTTGTACCAATCACCTTCATTCCATGAGGTAGATCTACAAGAACCCATACTTGTTGTAGCTTGAACTGTAACAATTCATCTTGCATGGCTTGAACCCAACTGTCATCTTGTAGAGCTTCAGCAATCTTTTTAGGTTCCTCCTGAGATAGAAAACAGGCAAACAAACAATGCTGTTGATCTTTGTGATTGTTTCTTTGCTGCTTTTGAATATAACTGAGAAGAGCATGAGCTCCTGATTTTTGCTGCACTCTGCTTCTAGTTTGCACAGCTGACTTAGGATCACCAAGTATTTGACTTTTTGGGTGAATATTATGAATCCTAAGTGTAGGAGTAGGACTGACTTCAATTTCTGTTGGTAAACTGTTGAAGTCAGTTATTAAACCCTCCTCATCATAAGATGCCTCATCAAGATCAAGCCTACCAGTATTAACTGTCTGACTACCAGTATTAACTGAAGGAGTACTGATAGAGTTGTTTTCAGGTACTGTCCCTAAATGCTTTAGGGCAATTTCTTCCAACTCTCTTCTAAAAGCTTGAATCTTAGGATTATCTTCTAAAGTGTCAGTAGAGGAATCCTTCTTCTCTTTTTGAGGTTTTGTCAAGGTCTTCTCTTTCTTTGATTTTGTAGAAGATGTCCTTGATTCAACTTTTTCTTCAGGAATCTTTACAGCTGAAGGCACAACAATAAGCTCTACTTCCTTATCTTTTTCCTCAGAAGCATTTGAATTTAGAGTTTGTGAAGTACCTGCACTGTTAGTTACCTCTAAAGTACCTGCATGTGGATTAGCTTGATTCTCCAAAGAGACAGGTATATAATTCATAGAATCAGTAAGATAGTCAATATTAAACATCCATCTATACCCTACTCCTTTAGCATGGATTTAGGGGAAGTTCTTCATGTATATTAGCTTCAGGGGAAGCTTGTCTTATTGGTTTTGTCATTATCAACTAGGGGAAGATTCTTGGGAATTATACTTTG
>BQNB010072734.1:15547-32338 GCA_026074375.1 Tanacetum coccineum
ACTGCGTTTTGGTCATTGCGTTTTGATTATTGAAGACTGCGTTTTGGTCATTGCGTTTTGATTATTGAAGACTGCATTTTGGTCACTGCATTTTGGTCACTGTGTTTTGGTCACTGTGTTTTGGTCACTGCGTTTTGGTCATTATGTTTTGCCTAATTGAAGACCCTTATTGCATTTTGCCTAGGGGAGACTCTGTCTATTTCATTTCTTGGTTGCGTTTTGTCTCAAGAATTGACTGCGTTTTGTCTAAAGACACTGCGTTTTGTCCATTGAAAACCCTTGTTTTGAAAACCTAATTTCCCGAAAAGGTCGATCCGCGCATCAGGTGGGCATGTGACTGACTTTGGGCATATGACTGAATTTGGGAATATTATAATCAAAACAAGAACAACAAACAAACACCACAATCAAGAATCGAGACTCATAAGACACAATCAACCATAATAACACACCACACAAACAACAACACTTAATCCCAAAACGATCCGAATAAGATTCACTAAAATGTTAAAATGGCTAAATATTTGGATTTAAATGTCAAGTGATCACAGAGTTTATTTGGTATCCCTTATTTGAGTTTGAAGTGGGTTTCACGAAGACGTCTACTTATTTCATCATCGAGACTTCCTTCTATTTTCTACCCCTTCCTTAAACCTAATCTATCGATTGATGACTTGCTTGAACGTATACAGTTATGATTGAGACTTGATTTATCTAGTTACCAGAAGTCAAGGGGCGGTTAGGTGAAGACCTGGATAACTATCACTTAAAGGAGTTACATTGTAGTACTCAGTGTCACACGTAGAAGCCGATGTGGATAATTTCAAGAGGTGATATACTAATTTTACTTTTGATGTTGGGTATATGGTACTTAGAGGCTTTCCTCTGTACCGTTCTTCAATCTACAACAGTGCAAGCTTAAGTAACAAATTTGGGGAATGTTACTTCATTTTCAAGTTTGGTATATCAGGTTTACTTCACCAAGTGGTCACAACAATAGCCGACAGAATATGAGGTTGGTAAGTGTGCCAGAGAGTATAAGGTTAAGATATGATCAACAACTCTTGTTGGGAATTATAGATTTGATGAGACAAAAGAACAAAAAGAATGAAATAAGAGGGACTAATCTGGGACTCATTCAACATTATAGGAAGTTACAAGATCAGGTTTTGACTACAATAATGATAAGCGTTACAAGATGAAGATAAATATCATTAATGTGGTTTAAATACTAATTAATGTTATTAATGTGGTTTAAATACTAATTAATGTTGATAAGTGTCAATTAAGTTTTCCTTTGTAACGTCTTATGATCTCTCCCTATATAAAGAGATCATAGACATAGGTTTTAGAGATCCATCATAGTTAGATCTCTCCCAATGAGAGTCTAGTTAGTTAGTTAGTTAGTACACAATAATTAGTTGGTGTAGTCCCAAGTTATAGTTGGGGTAAATAGGAATCGTTCAATGAAGAAAAGCACTTTAAATGTCAATGTTAGAATATCGTTCAAGCAACATCAACGTTTCAGAATCTGCTCAAGATACGGATGTTGGTTTGGGGGGGAAGCTGGTTCAGAAACTTCGCCAAAAAGGAGTCTATGAAGAAAGCTTATAAAGAACATGATGCATGATTGGGAGTAGTTCAATTCCTAACTCTTTTACTTACTACAATGGTTCCAAAATAAAGTCAAGACAAAGAAGTTCCAGCTGGAGTACAGTATCAAGACTAGAAGATAAAGACGTCATCTTCAACATTAGAAGCGCCTTGGATGCCATTTTATTTTGTTGTGTTTGTACTTGTTAGGACTGTATGTAATTCTGTTATGCCAACATATTGGGGGATTGATTGTTAGCCTTAAATATGTAGGCTTAATACAGAAGAATTACAATTAGTATAAATACGGTAAGGACTACAAGGACTAAAAGTCTAGTTCTGATAGTTAGAGAGTCAAAACTATATATATCCCTCCTCCATATTCCATGGAGGGGTTTAAGTATTCATATTACTTTGTAATAAAGGTTGTGAGTTTCTCTCTCTAAAACACACACTCTTTCCTCGTGTTCTCATTAATAAAATGGAAACTGACTTTATTCTATTCCTCCCCGACCTCTGGCTCATGTCTCTTGTTAAGTAAACTCTTTATGTGGTACAATTTTTATCCAATTTTTCTTTTTTTAAACAGTTTTTTAAATCATAATAAATTATTAAAAAAGTCAAAAAAATTATAATTCTTTTTTTCACAAATTTTTCTTTATCAATAGAGGACTTAGGAAAAATTGATTTGCCTTCGTAGGGTTAAAATTTCAAAATTTCATTTTTTTAAAGAACGAGTTTCGATCTCGTTCTCGTTTTTAGGGTTAAAATTATTTTTAGCTTTTGTTTTTAGGTTTTCTTTAATCGTTTTTGCATTTTAAGTGTAGAATTAGAAAACAAACTCCAAAAATCTTTAACCATTCAAACGCGCGATCATAAACGTTCTCGATTTTCAATTCGAACCTCGTTGGGAGAACGACCCGGGTAGATTTTTGAGGGATTTTGTTTTGGATAGAAACGAATCTTTTAAAAGCCTCTCGGAATACTTTACCGTTGATTTAGCCTGATTATTTATATATTTATTATGTATTTATATAATTAAAAAGGGTTAAATTAATACTACGATTAGCTCTCGTTTAACAACCCTAATCTTTTCATCACCGACAACCATCAATTCATCAACTATGGCAGCTCTTGAATCTTGTCCTAAGCACAACATGGTCGCCTTCTTAAAAAAAACTGATGGGAATGCTGAATTTCATATGATCATAGACTTCCTTACACGCAGCTCAATTCACTATGCTCTCAATGTAAGTCCTGTTGTCTCTACTACGTTTGTTGAACAGTTTTGGATGACTGCTAAATCCAAAACAATCAACAATGTTAGGTATATTACAACCAGTTGCTGGCAAGCCTGTCTCAATCTCAGAAGCATCAATTATAAGTGATCTTCAATTTAATGATGCTGTTGGGATTGATGTGTTACCAAACCAGGCTATATTTGATATGATTCAATTGATAGGGTATGAGAGAGATTTGAATACACTTACTTTTAATAAATGACTCTTCTCTCCTCAGTGGAAATTTTTGTTTCATACCATCATCCACTGTTTAAGCTTAAAAAACACATCTTGGGATCAAATACCTACTAATATTGCAACTGCTGTAATATGTTTGGCCACTTATCAAGTTTATAACTTTTCAAAACTAATTTTTGATTTTATGATAAGGCATTTGGATGCAAAGAAGAAGTTCGTCATGTACCCAAGGTTTATTCTAGTATTTTTGACTAACCAACTCAAGAATGTGCATGTCCCCTTAGACCACTTCCCTATTAATGCCTTGACAACTAAGGTTTTATCTTTTTATGGTTAAAAAGGTTAATTAGTGTTATATTCTCTGTTTTTTTTTTTTTATTTATTATTATTATTAAAATTTTTTAAAAAATAATTCGGCGGAATATGACCCCTTTATTTCCTTCTATGCTGGCTCAACCAACAGATGATGAAGGTGCAGTTTCAGAATAGGTCCATGCTTGAAAACACAACATAACTCTTCTACATACATCACCCAAGTGAAGACCAGTCTGAGCCACAGCCTTTAACCTATTCCCTCAGACCTTCTTCTTTTAACCCAATTCTTGATTTCATTCCAAAAGGCTCTGGTGGATAGCATCGCGTCGCGCGCCTCGCGCTCGTCCAGTGATAGATCTCTATCAGGAATGAGGATTGGCCTGCCTGACACTCCAAAGTGTGTATGATCTTTGTGTTTCCTTGTGTAAACAGGTACAACTCAAGCTGCACAAATTAAAGATTTGAAGGCTCAGATCAAGCAGCTAAAGAAGAAGGTTAAACCTGTTATCTCACACCATAATGCTTAGATCAAGAGTGTCTCCATGAAGAAAAGATTGGCAAGGAAGAAGTATTTGAAGACTAAGTTGATGCAGAAGGAGTCTGTATCCAAACAGGGGAGGAAACCTGCCAAATCTGAACCAACAGTGCATAAAGATCCAGCTTTGGATGATCTTATGATGCAATGGATTACATGGAGACTGAGGATGCTCATGATGAGGGGACAGTGAAGGACAATAAAGAAACAAGAGTAAGTACTAAAGATCAAGTTAGTACCGACAGGCTAAAAGTTAGTACCGACAAGCCAAACGAAGGTACTGCTGAGCCAAATGAAGGTACTGCTGAGCCGAATGAAGGTACTACTGAGCCAAAAGATGGAAATTCAGATAAAAGTGCTGCTCCTACAACTGTTTTCAGAGATGATGAAACTATTACTCAGTTTCTGGTTACCATGAGCCAAAATAAGACTAAGCAGAAAGGATTTGAGATTAAAGAGATTAAATATACTAATAAACCAAGAACTACAATTGAAAGGTCAATCTTAACTTTGAAGCCACTTTGAAAGATTGATCCTAAAGACAAAGGCAAGAAAGTTCTTGAGGAAAAAGTTAAATCAGATGCTGAATCAGAAGGTGTTAATGAAGCTAAAAGAGTTGAAATTGTTCTAATGATGAAGAGATAGCCAGAAAGGTTCAAGAGGAATGGGAAGCAGAAGAAGAGAAGAAGAAGTTGGCTGAAGAGGAAGCTACAAAGGCTGCTCTTATAAGAGATTATGATGACATCCAGGCTAGAGTTAAAGCTGATAGCATTCTAGCAGCAAGGCTTCAAGAAGAAGAGAGAGAAAAGTTCATAATTGAAGAGAGAGCCAAATTGCTTCATGATACTATTGCTGCTCAAAGGAGGTTTCTTGCACAACAAAGAGCTGCTAAAATCAGAAGTAGACCACCTACAAGAACTCAGTTAAGAAATCAAATGATGACATATTTGAAGCATGTAGGAGGAAAGAAGCATTCTGATTTGAAGAACAAAATTTTTGAAGAAATACAAGTTCTGTATGAAAAGGTAAAAAGTTCTGATGAAAACTTTGTTGCTATTGGTTCTGCTGAGGATGAAAGGATAATAAGAGAACTAATAAGAAAGCTACTGGTACAAAGAAATCGGATAGTATTAAGGAGTAAAGCAAAAAAGAAGCAGGTACCAGGAAGAGAAAGCTTGGCACAAGGAAAAAGATAAAGTCAAGGAAAAGAAAATTCAAACATGGTACTTCTGAGGATGAGAAAGAGAATGATGAGCTGAAGTTATGCTTAACAATAGCTCTAGATGAGGACAAGGAGGTGGATTATGAAATACTTGACAGAAAGTATCCTATCATAGAATGGAAAACTGAGTATCTTGGGATTAAACCATAGTTTAATGAAACTAAAGGCTTAGAAGAAAGTAATCTAAATGTGGTAATAGATGCAATGACAAGAAGATACTTTAGTACCCTAATAAGAGTGCTTTTAATATTTGATAGAGAGGATTTAAATGTTGTATACACACTTGTGATGGACAGGTATCAAAATGAGGTACCTGAAGGTTTTGATATAGTACTTTTGGGGGAGAATTTGATGATAATGTTCAATCCAAATGATGAAGATGAGTTTTGGAATACACAGCAGGATTGGAATGTAGTGAGTTGGAAGCTGCACAGATCTTCAAGGGTACATACTTTGATGACTGATACAGGATTGGTCATTCATATGCTTGTAGAGAAAAAGTATCCTTTGAAAAGGAAAGTATTGTTGCAATGTGGAATTATAGTTGGAATCTGAAAGATGGAAGAGGACTATGGCATTGGAATAGTGTATTAGATGTTGGCAACAAAGGCTAATTGCAGAGCTTGAACCTGAAGACTCTGATGGGAAATGAGAAGGATTCTTTGTGTGATTTGGTTGTAAAACCTCACAACAATATGGTCATCAGTTCATCCATGTTTAACAAACATAGAATAGCTAGTCCTATAAGCAAAACGGCTTGTGGGTAAGTCTTCTCAAATCCGTTTATGGTTGACAATTTACCAAAAATTGTAGGGTTTTTAACTACCTTGCTTCACAGTGAACAGAGTTGGCTGAGTCTGGATAAACAGTTTCTGGTAAAGACTAATCAAATCTGTTGATAGCTGATAGTTTGCTAAAAACTATATGGTTATCAATGCACCATGTTTTGGCAATGAAGCATTGATTAGTCCAAAAGCAAATGGCTTTTGGTAAAGACAAATCAAATCTGTTGATAGTTGATAGTTTACTCAAAACTATAAGGTTATTAATTCACCTTGTTGTTTACAATGAAGAATTGGGCTATCCTCAGAGCTAACGCTACTGGTAAAGGGAATATCAACATCTGTTATGGTGGTAGTTTGCAAAATACAAGCCAACTTAGTTGGATTTGCTGTGTTGCTGATAAACGAGGGAAGCTTAAAGAAAATCAAGGTTGAAGAGTTGATACTGATCAAGTTCATCAAAATGGAGATTTGAAGAATAGAAGTGTTTGGATACATCCTCCTGGCTACAGATGTTTTACACTAAAGTAACATGTAGATAAACAAGTTCAACAATCAAGTTTAGGGGAGGATTGAGTTGAGATTATACATTTCCTGACTTAGTACCGTCTTGTTCTATTAGGTTAGTTACCGCTTAGTTGTAATTTGTACTTATAGTACAAAATGTTAGTACTGATCAGATAGTTAGTACCGTTAGTATAGAAATAGTTAGTACCGTTTATGAGATATGCATGAGATATCTTAGGAAGGATATGCAATGATCTTTGTCGCATTTTGTAAAGCAATTAGGGTTTCCTCTAGTCTATAAAGGAACCAAGGCATAGTTAGTAGATATAGTTCTACACAGATCAATAGAGATCGATTAGCAATCTTAGTCTTTGTAATCGGTAACCTAGTCAGATTCAAGTTATTATAAAAGTGTGAGTTTGATAAGATCTCTTGTGTTTTCCTATTATTGTTCTTCTTAGCATTATTGATTCAGTTTCCGCATAATCAAATAGTGTTAGTCATTGTTTCACCACTGTTGCTTTAGATTTATCTAAGAGTAACAAATCCTTTACAAGCTAAAGGTTAAAGATCCATTCAGTAAGGGATCCAACAGAAGGCTTAGGAGAGTCACCTGCCATTTACAGCGGAACAAATCTCTAGCTATAGCCGAAAGAAACCTCTTTGATGACGAAGCATCCTCCTCTAACAACACTAGAGTCAACCCGCCAACCCCTCCCAGAACCTTACATGAACATTCTCACCCTAATTCCTTTGGTTTTCAAAACCCAATTCCACCATTCTGCCGAAACAAAAGGAAAGAATCATCGTGCGCACTGTGACATCCTGTTAATTCAAGAAACATGCACATTCCAAGGATTGAGAAACGAGAACCCCCTTTGTCATTTTAAGCACTACTTAAGTATCGTCGATAATATAGAAACCAACGGAGCCACAAGGGATACATCTAGGCTACGCTTCTTCCATCTCTCCCTTAAAGGAAAAGCGGCAGAATGGTTTGACAGAATACCCCCCCCCCCTCAAATCACGACATGGGATTAGCTCATGTCATGATTCTTTGACTACTTCTTTTTGGTAGGACGCACCTTGTCCCTTAGAGATTTAATCCTTCGATTCAACAAAGGAACGTTTGAACCCATCAAAATCGATGACCTAATCAAACAGGTCCCCCTCAGGATACAAAAATAGCTTCTGGTATAAATCTTTCACGATAACATATCCCGGGACAACCGTAGGAAACTCGATCAATTCGCTCAATTCTGTTTCGGCTCTTTCATCGAAGATGAGGGGTGGAATCGAATTGAAGAATATGTCCAATACCAAGACGATCTGTGGGACGAAATGTCACTAACCGTTTATGACGTTTTTCTTCCATTTCAGAATCAATTCAACCTACATTCAAGGGACGTCTAAAAAGGGCTTGCAACCAAATCTCCTACCTCGAAACACCTATTTGAGAAGTTAGGTTAAAAAACCCCTATGTAATCTGCGACTACTACGGAGGATCCCACGAGGCTGATGAATGCAAGCAAACCAACCTGGCCGAGCAGGTATGCTTGTCCGGGGGAGACATCTACGATGATCCTTCCCTTTTGAGGTTCTATCAGAACGACGATGTGACAACCACGATTTAGCGAGGTTAGTTTAACCGTTAGTGTTAATTTGCCTTGTTTTATGAGTTTGAAATTATGTGCGTAAGTCGTTTTGGTGTTATATGTTATATGGCATATGTGTTATTATGTGAGTTGGAGATGGTAGAAATGAATGATTTAGTCATTTCGTTTCGTATGTGATGGTGATTTCGGGAGTATAGTGATTTTCATTATTTTATCGTCAGTAAAATTAATAAAGAATGAATCGTTAATTTCGAGTTGAGATTAATTAGTGAATTGAGATTTTATAATTTATTTTTGAAGTAATAAGTAGATAATAATTTGGTAAAAATAATAATAAGTAGTGTAAGCGTTTTATTTTAAGTTATGTATTTATTTAAGTATTTAAGGTGAATAAATCGTAAATAGTTTTGTATTTAAATATATATATATATATATGTATATATATATATATATATATTATTACTATATATTTTTATATATATATTATATTTACTATTATATACTATGTGTGATTGAGGTTTCGACGGAACGAAATTTTATAAGAAATTTTAAAAAAAGAATATTTATAAAGGGGTGTAGTTTGGATCACTAAAAAAAAAGAGCACAAGTTAGGCTAGGAACTTGTTTAGGTTGTATAAAGTTAATCAGTATTATTTTTCTTCCTTTTCTCTGTGCTTTTGACCAAAAGGAAAACCTAGCCACCTTGAAGGAATTTGAAACCTCTAAAAATCAAGGTTTGATGTTTTTGTTTAATTATAATTTTCGAATTGATTTTTATACACTTATAATCAAGCTTATGTTTTTAATCATTGTTTTAATTATGTAACAATTGAATTGATGAATTAGGGTTTGTAAATATTCTGCAAATAAAATGTTTTGATCATTAAAAATTGTTTTGGGTATAATAATTAAGGTTTAGGTAAGTTTAATTAGGTTTAATTGTGGTAAATTCGGAATTGAAAAATGGGCAGAATTTTAGGTCACCTTGCGAGAGTCATAACTTGATCATACGAATAGATTTTATCAAATTTCTTGATTCTAAAATTATCTACAGAGAGTCTACTTTCCAACCCAAGTGGTTTAATGAATTAAAAGTTAGTAAAAGTTAATCAAAATAATGTTACAAGATTCGTTGTCAAAACTGAGTTTTAGGGGCAGATTATGGGTTGTGATTATGAGGTCAAAAACCATATCAAAACGACTTTTTAATTGATGGGATTGCTATAGTAGCAAGTTCATGATGTATATGAATTTCTATAATTTTTGTAGATTTTTCCCAAGTGTCTAAATGGGTCTGGTCAAGTGAAACTTTTGAGTGGTCGGATCAGGTCAAATTTTGGATACTTTGTGATGTTGATTTTTTTTTAAATAGCTAGACTGAATATTATTATTTTTTAAATCACAGTAGTTCATAACCCATTGGGGAGGTATGGAATGAAAGGGAGAAAGTCAATTTGATCAGTTAGTATTTTATTTGTGATCATAAAGTGACTATAAAATTCTGCTGAAAAATTGAAAACTTGAATAAAGGGTTTTAAGGTATTTAGAGTGTAAGTAAAGTATGGGAAGTGTGGTAGAGTGTTTATAAACATAATATAGACATTAAAATCCACCAATTGAAAGGTTACATGTTTATGGCATTGAAGCCTTAATCATGTGTAACCCGTAGACTTTGTTTGTGTAGACTTTGCTTGGAAATTTTGTGCGCATTTGAGAAGTTCAAGGTGAGTTTCATAGTCCCATTTTTACGTTGTTTTTAAATTGGGATGGAAATGATGCAAATGGTTTTGAAATGTTTTAATTGTTATGATTATGTGGTTTAATTGATGCATGGACATTTATGTGGCTATTATATGATATGTGCTAAATGTTTATGTGTTGTTGGATCGGAGGATAACGTTCCTACCCATGCTGTGTGAGTTGGATCGTAAGGTAACGTTCCTACCCATTACTGTGTGATTCCGATCGGAGGGTAAGGTTTTTACCCATTACCGTGTGATTTCGATCGGAGGGTACCCAATTCTGTATGATATTTTAGTGTGGCTTGGATCGTGGGACACATTACGTCCAGATTGTGGTTGTTTTATACGTATGCATGTTAGCCTTTATAATAATTAGCCTAACTGTCCTGCCATGTTCTATTTTATTAATTACAGTAATTGATTAAAAGTTTGAATTGTGTGTCGTAAACCTATGACTCTCACCAACCGTTGTGTTGACGTTTTTAAGCATCATTTTCAGGTGAGCATCATAAGGATCTTAAGAATAAGAGGAGTGGCTAGAGAGACCATAGGCTGCTTACGGCGTTTAATCTACTAGTTTATTTCTCGCATAAATGAATATTGAATGTTGTTGATTTGAACTACTTAGGTTTATTTTGGATGTTATGCATGTCTTGGTATTGACGTGAACCCCCTTTGCTTCAATACAAGATGCCAGTTATCTTTTATGTTTGTTTGGGTATTTCATGAAACCTTATGTCTATACCTTGGTTTCTTTTATGAATTGTAGTACTTTATATAGACACCATTGTGTTGTGATGATATCCATTCTCGTTACGCCTCGCGTTTCCAGGTTATAGAGATGTAGGTGGTTTAACCTAGACTATAACCTAGGAGTCCTTCATATAGTTGCATATTAGGATCTATGTGTTTAGCTATCTAGGCGTTTTGTTTTCTTGATTTTCTCTGAGTTTTATTTCGACCTACGGGCTACTCGATATCAGAAGATCCAGAAGAGGAGCAAATTAAGGAAGAGCCTCTCGAGGAACCGAAGTTGGAAGGGTAGTTAGCAGAGTCGGAGGAGAAGGCCGACTTAGATTTCCTGTCGGATGCTCGTAGCAGGTTGGGACCCGCAGAGTCGGGTGACTCTTGTGAAAGCAAAGTCAAATCCAAACGAGGCCCATCATAAGTTTATCTCGTCTTTTACCTAGACACGTTGCTACGATAATTTCTTTCGGATATACGTATTTTGGGCACTTCGAGACCTTTGTTTTCTTTCTGTCGTTTTTGATTTTATCTTTATAAATATTGTTTTGATGGAGCATCGTTTTTGTGTTATTTTGGAGTGGTTTAAGATGTGCAATGTGGTATATGTGCATATATGTGTGTTATCATTGAGATGTGTAGTCTTGGAAGCAAGTACACGTGTGAAAAGATGCACTTATAATTATGGGTGGCCAACATAATTATAAAGGCATCACACACGTAGACTTGTGACCATGATTGCATTGATCGGTGTTTGCTTATTAGTTGGTAGTGTAAGATGTTATATTATGTGCGGTTGTATTATAAATAGTTTCATAGTTGGTAAGTTTCCCTCCTATCTATCGTTTGCGGATACCTTGGATACCTTTTATTACTATTATTACGGTTATTGAGTTTGTTCGTCTGCTTAATTTTTCGCTCAGATATATAACCCTCATTTTAGCATTTCTTGTTTGTACCATGTCGGTATGGATGAATTAACTTTTCTATTCGGCGTCTTGATGTATATTGGTTGTTCAGATCTGTTTCTTTAGATATTGGTGCGTTTAATTGGTTCTTTTGTTGCATTGATTACTCGTATGAGTATCAAAATTTTCTTTTAAGCACTAATTGTTCCTAACATATTAGTGCGGATCATTACTCCGTTCTTTATATATCCTTTTAGTACCGACGCTTTTCAATGGTTGTTTTTTTTATCGTGAGTACGGATTAGTCTTTATGTCTTTCTTCTGGTTTGTAATGCCTTCGTATGAATTTCTCTTTTACATGTTTGTTTCACTGTTATTCTGACTATATGGTTCCTTGTACTTCCTTTCGCTTTCAAACAATAGAATTGTGTTAGAGTCTTTATGGTATTTTCCAATCCCTTTTGGTATTACGATGTCCTTTGTTTGAGTAATATATTTTATATTGATGTCGAGCTATGAAAATCCTTTTGAACTATATCTTGATGGTGTTTGGGGAAAACTATTCTTAAAATATTTTAAGAATACGTTGTGATAAGCGCTTTTATATAACTATCTCTTGATTTTTTATATGAAAACAATGTTTAAAATGATTTTTTTAAAGATTATATTTAACATGATTTTTTTATTTAAAATGATTTTTTTTATTCATTTAAAATGACTGTCTTTATTGTTCAAAATGATTTTTTATAAAAACAGTATTTAATTGGTTCTTTCGAGTAAAGTCGATTATTGGTATAAGAATTATATCTTTCTCATTTATCAATCTTGATACGTATCATTATTCGATATGTGTTTCTTTTGTATTGGTACGCTTTATTGATCCTTTTGTTTGCGTCTCCTATCAGTATAGATTTTTATCCTTTCTTTTAAGGATTCCTATGTCATTTGATCCGCATTTATTTGCATATGTGAAATCCCTTATATGTTTTCTAGCCTTTGATTTGATATTCGTTTGCTACCCTATTCGATAGTTCGTAACCATTAGAAATCGTTGATATACGTTTTACTCGACCAAGTCACTCTCCGTGGGGAGCACTTGTGTTGTTCAAAAAGAAGGACAGTTCATTTTGAATGTGCATAGACTATCGAGAGTTGCACAAGCTGACCTCCAAGAATCTCCCCAGGATCGACGACTTGTTCGACCAATTGCAAGGCTCGCGTTATTTCTCTAAGATAGATCTTCGATCTGGTTGTCATCAGCTGAGAGTGTATGAAGAAGATATTCCAAACACAGTATTTAGGACGCGATATGGACATTTTGAGTTTACGGTTATGCCTTTTGGATTAACCAATGCACCAGCGGTTTTCATGGATTTAATGAACCGGGTGTGCAAACCGTATTTAGACAAGTTTTCAGTCTGTGTTAATTATGATAATCTTGATCTAGCTCGAATTCAAAGGAGATCACTAGGTACACATTAAGTAGTTCGTAAGAGCTGCTGAACAAGTTAAGATTGTTTGCAGGTTTCCACGTGTACTAATTATACTATTGCTAATAACAAGTAAGAACTGTTTTCTTTAGACACACTTAGTTAAAAAACCAGTAATAGATATTCACAGTGGACTCTAGTATGATACAAGTCAATGAAGAATTGAAATGTACCTAGAGACGCCATCTGAGATACATCATTTTGGTACAATGTGTCTATGGTGTATACCATCGCGTCCATCGCAAATTAGTCCAATAAATGTCTAAACCCTTACTTCATTGACACAGTCAAGGAACAGAAGAATGAGAGCGGTGTGTGGAACAAAAATGTACGCTATTCAGCACAATAAAGAGGACAAATTAAGATAATGCACCATATATTCGTCATGCCTGATGAACCTACACAGACTTTAAGATAGATTAGCAGCGACTAGCGTCCGAATCAAGTGTATTTGTTTGTGTGATATCGATGCCCCGAAAGACTTACAAGTAATCAGTCAAATTGCATCGACGACACAGATTGAAGAATCATGTAGAATAATCCTACTACAACACAAGATTTGGAGTTGGAGTTTCACTGTGCTCTTTGTCTCTTCGCCAGACTTCTGAAGGACATATACTCCAACATAAGGACCAAAAAGCTTACTAATCCCACGAATCATAAAAGGTCACACACAACAAACTCGGCCCTGCACCATATTTTTGATCAGAAGGAGTTGAAAATGCTCAACAGACGAAGGATTGAATGTTGTTTAGTGACTACGACTATGAGATTTCGTTACATTATCTGGTAAGGCGAAAGTTAAATGCTGATGCGTGATATGAAGGAAAGAATGCAGACCGAAGACCGGAGTAGAGCAAATGTCCATGACTAATCAGTCCAAGTGGTTAAGGGACAATATATTTTCGTTCCTAACGAGAAGCATCTAATAGATGCATGACACCATGCCTACGTACAAAAGGTAGTGCGTGGAAACCTCGAATCAACAAATGGAAAAGAAGGAAGATGGTGGTTTATACTTTATGGATCGAATTTGGGTTCCATTGGTAGGAAGTGTAAGGACATTAATTATGGACAAGGCTCATGCATCGAGGTACACAGTACATCCGGGAGCGGATAAGACGTACTATGACCTTAGAGATATGTATGGTGGCCATGTATGAAGATGGAAATTGCTACCTATGTTAGGAATTGTCTAACTTGTTCAAAGGTGAAGGATGAAACATCAGAGACCTTCGGGTTTGTTGCAACAGCTAGAGATACCTGAGTGGAAATGGGATAGAATAACTATGGACTTTATTACAAGGTTTCTGAGATCAAGTAGTGGGTATGATACAAATTAGGTAATAGTCGATAGACTGACTAAGTCAGCCTATTTTCTGGCAATACGAGAAGATTACAAGATGGAGAAGTTAGAAAGGCTTTATATTGGTGAGATAGTAGCAAGGCATGGAGTGCCTGTGTCAATCATCTCAGATCGTGATGGAAAATTTACTTCAAGGTTTTGGCAGACATTGCAGAAGGCCTTAGGAACACGTTTAAATATGAGTACGGCTTATCATCCTCAAACGGATAGACAAAGTGAGTGTACCATTCAGATTTTAGAGGATATGCTAAGTGCATGTGTGATTGATTTTGGAGGTAGTTGGGATACTCACTTACCTTTAGCTGAGTTATCTTATAACAATAGTTATCATTCGAGTATTCGATGTGCTCCATTTGAGGCATTGTATGGGAGGAAATGTAGGTCAGCTGTTCTTTGGGCTGAGATTGGAGAAAGTCAATTGATTGGACCAGAATTGGTGCAAGAGACGACTGATAAGGTAGTCTTGATAAAGGAAAAGCTCAAAGTGGCGAGATATCGTCAAAAGAGCTACGTTGATAATAGGCGCAAGCAAGACAGCATCTACAGCGAGTGCCTACGAGAGATACACCAAATATAACTCAACACATCTTATCAAGGAATATACTCCACAAAAACACTCGCGAAACGGAAGGAGGGAGACGACCAAGACAGAGAGATATGCATACTCTTCGCCACTTTGAGCTTTTCCTTATCAAGAACATAAAATTAGGAGAGAAGTGACCACTATCAGCTCATCCTACTGTGCACACAATTCCGTGCTAAGTCAATTCAACTTTCTTCTAATCTCACCCAAAAAGAACATCAGATCTCTAGCGCTGTATTGATCCCTCCCTTACATCTTGCTCAATATGAACTCAAGCATTGAATACGCGAATGATAGACTATTGTTATAAGACTAAAGCAATCATCTAAATGGCAGATGAAGATAATCCAACTACACCTCCAAATCATCACACAGCTCTTTAGACAAATCCTCTAAAATCTCGTAACTGTGTACACATCACTTTTGTCACAACCGTGACCTTACCGTTTGAGCATGGAGATAACCGACGTCCCCGTCCCCCACAGTATAAAGCTGTACTCATATCCTATCGCGTCCCTAAGGCTTTTTGTAATATTTGCCAGAACCCTTGAAGTAAATCTTCTATTACGATCTGAGATGATTGACACGGGCACTTCATGCCCTGCTACTATTTCATCAATATAAAGCGTTGCTAACATCTCCGTCTTGTAACCTTCTCGTATTGCCAGAAAATAGGTTGACTTAGTCAGTCTATCGACTATTAACCAATTCGTATCATTCCTACTACTTGATCTCGACAACCTTGTAATAAAGTCCATAGTTATTCTATCCTATTTCCACTCAGGTATCTCAGGCTGTTGCAACAAACCCGAAGGTCTTTGACATTTTAGCCTTCACCTTTGAACAAGTCAGACAATTCCTAACATAGGTGGCAATTTCCATCTTCATACATGGCCACCATACATATATCTAAGGTTATAGTACGTCTTATCCGCTCCCGGATGTACTGTGTACCTCGATGCATGAGCCTTGTCCATAATTAATGTCCTTACACTTCCTACCAATGGAACCCAAATTCGATCCATAAAGTATAAACCACCATCTTCCTTCTTTTCCATTTATTGATCCAGGCCACGCAACATTTCTGCTGGCGCGTTCTATATCTTAGATGCTTCACGTTAAGCAACCAATATCTTGTCCTTAACACTTGACTAATTAGTCATGGACATTGCTCTTACTCGTCTTGGTTTCATTCTTTCCTTCCTACTTAACGCATCAGCCACTACATTCGCCTTTCCCAGATGGTAACGAATCTCATAGTCGTAGTCACTAAACAACTCAATCCATCTTCGTTGGCGCATATTCAACTCCTTCTGATCAAAAATATGTTGTAGACTTTTATGATCCGTGTAGATAATACTTTTTGTCCCTTATAAATAATGCCTCCAAATCTTAAGAGCAAAGACCATTGCTCTCAACTCCAAATCATGTGTAGTATAGTTCTTCTCATGAATCTTCAATTGTCGCGATGCATATGCAATTACCTTGCCTCTTTGCATCAACACACAACCAAATCGTTGATTCGACGCGTCGCAGTAAACTACAAAGTCTTCGGATCCTTCAGGCAATGACAATATTGGTGCATTACATAAATTGTCCTTCAATGTCTGAAAAGCTTCCTTTTGTTCCACGCCCCACTCGTACTTCTGATCCTTCTGTGTCAGTGAAGTAAGGGGTTTAGCAATCTTGGAAAAATTTGCGATGGAACGCCGATAGTAACCTACCAATCCCAGAAATGATCGTATCTCAGATGGCGTCTTAGGTACTTTCCAATTCTTCATTGCTTCTATCTTACTAGAGTCTGTGTGAATATCATTACTGTTAACTAGGTGTCCAAGAAAATGTACTTCTTCTAGCTAGAATTCACACTTGGAAAACTTGGCAAACAACTTCTCCTTCTTCAGCAGCTC